>BLKR01003487.1:0-143564 GCA_011170035.1 Teleogryllus occipitalis | reverse complement strand
ACGAGTTTAGATATTTATATGGGTTTTCCCTTCCAACTAGTTCCTAGTTTTACATATTTTTTTATTGTTTAGGTTATTTTACAGGGACACGGCGTTTGGCCGTAGTTCTACGCCCGTGTACTTGTCCCAAGCTTCCTTTCAAGTACCGATGCTGTTCTATGGGATCTTTATGTGCAAACGCTCCCCACCACACGCGCCTTATTTCCTTCCTCTTTCTTGTCCTTTACTCACTTCTTACTTATATACAGTCACACTTTCGTACAAACACTACACTACTTTACATATCGGAAGCTTAGAGCTTGTCCTGGTTGAAACGATAAAACATGCACTACTCTTATAAGATTAATGACTAGAGACCGGATTTTTATGTAATTATTTTTTGTCGTTCTACACTCCGATCTCAAAAATCAGCAATTTCCCTACATTATTACTGGTGTGTTACATCACCGACACGCTACGAATACATGGTTTGATGTTCTTCGTAGGTCTGTCAATTTGCTTTAGTTATCTGTGGTGGGAAGTGCGCGTGTGTGACAGATCATTTTCACCTTTTGGTGTGAAAAGTATCACAGCCGCGTGGGTTAGATACAATTAACAGTCTGCGAAACACTTCTTTTTTTTCTTCTTGGTCGCACTTTTTCTTTGTTCTTTTAGTGTGATTAATAACACCGTACAGATCCCTCCTTATTAATAAAGATCTTTCAGTACCAGATCATGAAAGAAAAAAAATAATGTAGGTAAAAAGACTAGCAAAACTAGATGTTCATCAACATGAACAAAGTACCTTAACACAAAACGGTGCAAACATTGATTAAAGTTTTGAAAACTTGATGAATTCCAGAATCAGACGCAGTTAATATCATAGCTCGGAAACGCTCGCAAGGCAACTAAAACACAATATGAAAAACCGGATTTAAAAATTCCATTCCATTGTGACACGTTAAGTTTATATTTGGAATTGCTAAATAATTATTCAAGAAATATGTTTTTTAGATACACAGATTTAAAATACATATCTTCAGGTATCGTATCAACAGGACGTACGATTCTGCTAATCGAGGGAGCAAAAATATTTGCATTGCAAAACACATCCCTCTTCTTACTACGCGAGCGAAGAAGTGCGCCGCACATCACTTGTGCAAGTTCAAACTTGCACTGAATGGAGTGGCGTGATTCCTCTTTCCTCTCCTGATCGGGCAACGATGAAGGCGACATTTTGCTGTCTCTTTCATGTGAAATGGAGCTTCTGAAGCATATTTTGATTTTGAATTGATTGATTAATTTTTTCATGTTTCCGGGCGCGTCAACTGCTCTGGTCATTAGTCCGTTAGTGTAGTGCATGTTTTTTTTTCTCGTGAGATGGCGGTGATCTTTACCCTGTGGATGGCGAGATCCGGCGCCGACCTACCGTCGGCTAGTGGGGTTTCTCCCTAACCAGGACTCTCCCACCAGCGGGGCATCGCCACAGCCGGGACAAGCTCTAAGCTCCCGACCGGTCTCCCGGGATCTGTGGTAGTGTAGTGCATGTTAGTGTAAGTATATGTGTAAAGGGAGAGGGTAGGACAAGGAAGAGGAAGGACAGATCGCGCGCGGTCCGTGGCCCATTTGATAGGGTACTGCCCCGGCATTCGCCTGGTGTTGATCAGAGAAACCACGGAAAACTACCGATCACAGCAGCCGACTGGGAGAATTCTCCTCCAGACAGCGACTGAATTCGACCTAGCTGAAAAGCTAGTGTCGAAAATCCTTTCGCCGTCAGGACTCGAACCTAGGACCTCCCGGTCAGAGCTGATTTTGAACTTCTTGCCAGCTTTCCCCTCCCCTGGCGCCCAGTGCGCGGCGCAGGGCCTTGGCGGCGGCCTCTCGCGTGTCCCACTTCGCACTTTTATTCTGCGGGGCTCTTTGCGCCGCCGCGGCGCGCCGGGGAGAGGCGACGAGTAATCTCGTTTGTGACGTCACCGGCACCTGTGCCTCCATGCCTACGCCCGCCCTAGAAATTACTCGCAATGACATGGAGGATAAATGGGTTCGTTCCGATGAGTTGCCATAACATCGTTTACAATCTTAGAAGCAGGATCGCGAACACTTGAGACATCTTTGTGACACTTGTTGCATTATTTGTTGTTTTATTCTTGGTTTTCTCTATTTGTGAACTGAGAGATGAAATTGGATATAGCTAGACTTTCAAAGACTGTCGTGTAAAATTAATGAGTGGAAGAAATTATGTTAATAACTAGTGTGAAGGGGTTATTTGTAATGGAATTCAATATTCTATGCTTCAATTTATTCAGTGTCTTTTGACAGGTCATCAATTATTAGTGTGATGCAATCGGGAGCTACGACACCAAAATGACGTCACTCTGGTGACGTTCAAGCTCCCGATTGGATGACACTGTAACAGTTGGTTTACATCAACAGACCCTACGTTTAAATCGAAGTTTATTATGTTTCTTTTATTACTTACGTCTTCAAAATCGTAGCTCCTAAATGATTTATTCGAGATATTTTAAATGTCTCTAAATTTTAGTAGGCCAACGCATAAACACATTGTGTCAGATGCAATAGGTTGTAATTCAGTTTTAATCTCGATATAAAGTTTTAGATTTGTACCATGGAACAGATCTACCGAACGTCATGTTACAATTGCCACATGATACATAGGAACAATACCAGAATTTTTCAATAATATATTACATAAAAATATGACCAAAGAAATAAATGAAACGTTCTAGAAGTGAATAAATATATTTCACCCCTGTGAATGAATGAACAGTTCTTACAAAATATGCTTGAAGAATGCAAAACATCTGTGATAAACCCGGCATTACTTTTCAATTAGTTGTATGTCCATATTGCTGACGTTCGCTTTTTCATAGAAAGTGACTATGTTTTTGAGTATATAACTATATTTCTAATATTAAACAACTGTGTCGAAAGATACGACATTCTGAATTAATTTTGTAATATTTCGTACTTCCTTGTAATATGTATGTTTACTGATACGCTTTCTTCTTTTTTTACAGGTAAGTACCTGTGTGTGGTGCCTACTATCGCCGCGTGGGCTGCCGGAGGGGTGAGTGTGCACTCGTGCATGGCTGAGCCGGCTGGGTTGCGCGAGCGGCCAATTTGTCAGCGCTCGGCTCTCTTAATCGCGGTGTCGTGGCGCTCCATTACTTTCCACCTCCGCTCCCCTTATCTCTTGTCCGCGCGGTGAACGGGACTGTCTCGTAGTCGTGTCGCGTCGTGTCGTATCATGTGAGAGCCGATCGTATGATAACTGATGCAAGAGCAATTTATTTATTCGAATATCTGCGGGAATGAACAAATTATAAGTCTTGATGTGTACGTGAGTGACGTGTTGTGTGTATTTTGTACGTTGTTACATTGCTGTAATAACGTCACACGTGATTTATTCTCCATCCTTCCTGCTTTGTTCTACGACTTTTTTTCTTCCTATTGTCTCTGGCCCCACTTCTGGAACACTAACTTCAGCCTTCCAAGAACGTTTAAAATTTGAATTCTGAAAATGGGTTGATTTCAAGTCTCTTATACTGAACACGGGAATTCCTTTACTACTTCACAGAAGGTCGCACGATTTTTTTTTACTAAAACTTGACAACCATTTGCTAAAGATCCGAACCGCTTCTAAAAACCTCTTGTTGTGACGGTCCGTTGGCCCGAACAATTCAGCTTGGATCGTCTCGGAAGCACGTCGAACTCGATTCTGCCTGTACGTCTTGTTCATAATGACTTGATGGATGTTTAATTGTAATAGTTTCCTGACCTTAATAAAAACGACGCTAAAATATTGTTTTAAATTTTTTACAACTATCAAATATTGTTTTAATAAAGGTTTTTATCTTCCTGGGGCATTTTTAACTTCAGGGTATGCCGATTTCGCCTCTCCGCGCCGTGTACCCACTATGCCCTTTGGGGCCTTTACACTAGACGCTAACACACTTGCGAGCCCCTCGACCTGTGATCCGCAAACTCATAAGGCTTCCCACGACGGCGATGGTGTAGCGGGCGTTATCGCGGCGATGGTGTAGCGGTTAGCGTATTGGACTGCTATACCCAGGTTTGCGGGTTCAAACCCGATCAAAGCCGTGAATTTTTAAGGGCGAAAAAATCCTTCGTACGCCTTCCTTCGGAGGGGAAGTAAAGTCGGCTGTTCCATGTTAGTACATTTACTGCATGTAAAAGATCCTCAAGCCTAAATGTTGCCTCTGAGCTAAATTCAAATCACCTGTTTACCTTCTTTCCCCCAAGTAATACCTTCTTTCTCCCATGGTTGGTGAAAGGAGTGTAACGAAATTTGCGTGGTCAGACGGAAGAGCAGGCCTCATGGCCTGAGTCTCGCCACGTAAAATAAGGCACATTCAATTCACGACAACACACATACATAAAAGACGGATAAACAACAATATCCACGATGGGACTCGAACTCGCGGGCCTTCGGGCCGAAGCGCTGAGTGAGCACTCGCTCCAGCCACATCGGCCATCCAGGTCGGCAATTAAATAAACAAGAAACCAGACCTAAATATATTCCTTAGACATGATGGATGATTGTAGCGCTTCTGTTTAGCACATACAAGTTGAAACGTAGAGACGCACATCACACTGCCAGTTTTTTAATCAGCATGTGACATTATGTTAATTGTTTCTGGATTCTGGGAATATCCTTTGTCTCTATTGTCTCTTGTTTTCTAAATGTCAACGTGGCCATACGAAGGCAGCAATAAGAAGCTTTGCATGAGCGTGGTCGCGTCGGAAACGAGGGGGGGAGGGGAGAGGTGCGGGAGGTGATGGCGGACCTCGCCGTCTGATGAAGCCGGCGGCGTGTCGTCTTGAAGTGGCCTAACGATTCCCATTGACGGACTGACGGACAATGGCGGCGCAGGAGGTTGACCTTGGTGCCCCCTTCCTACCTTCTGTCTCAATACGTCTACCCTATCCTCCGCCGCCTTCTCACCCACCCCTCCTCTCCGCGCCTTCCCCTGCCGCCCCTACCTCCTTCTATCTCCGTCCCTACCCTCACCCGACACCCTCTTCCCAACGCCCCTTCCCCAACGTCTCTTACCGAACGCTCCCCTAACCAACGCCCCCTACCCAACGCCCCCTACCCAACGCCCCCTACCCAACGCCCCCTACCCAACGCCCCCTACCCAACGCCTCCTACCCAACGCCTCCTACCCAACGCCCCTACCCAATTTCCTTACCTAACTCACCCCACCCAACGTCCCGTACCCATGACTCGTACCACCGCACTCTTGCCTTTGCCCTTTAAATGTTACTCGCTACGCGACGTCCTCTAATCCCCGCCCCTTACATGTCCCTCCCTACTACCCGTTGCGCCTTACCCACCACCCGCTTCCTCCCCGCCATCTGCCGCCCGCGAAGATCATCGCGTCAAATTGAGCGGCAGCGCTGTGCCGCCGCTGCGCTCGCATCTTGTGCTGTCATCCACCTAAATCAGCGTCTGAGCCCACGCTGCGCCCAGGGCGAGGGCGATGCTGTGGGTGCAGGCGAAGGCAAGCACAAAGGCTGGGGCTGGTTGGGACGATGGGTTGAAAGCGACCGGTGTCTAGATATTCATGCAGTGAAGTTCAGAATTCAATAATCTGATGTTGCGTTTGGAAGAAAAAATAGTTGTATTTAAGATGATGTTATCTATTTATGAGGTATGTGATTGAGAAGACAAATGTTATTTGTTATAAGGAATTCAAGTTTTCACATTTAAACTCCGTGTACTACAGGGATTAGTCTACTATAGTCGGTTCAGGTTGTAGTGAACTTCTGGGGACTAACATTGTTGGTCCACTATATCAGAGGTTCACTGTATCCGATGATTTCAGCATTACGTCATCAGTATGGTCTCCATTCAGGGTACGTACCTTCACCTCAGAGGAGACTCCTTCGATTATGACCTTTGGCCAACAATGTTTTTCTCAAGCTGCCTGGTGTTGGAATTTGTGGCACTGAGGCGATATTTTCTTTTCCAGGAAGGAATTAATCTCCAGAATGTTGTATTTCCGTTCACCATAGCCGAGGTTCACGTTCACCATAACCGAATCTTCCTAAGCTTATTTGTAATGTAAGTGAAACGGGACCAGTGACTTAAGGTCTCTATAACCGAGGGTTCACTGTATCCAAGTTCACTCTAATTGGAGTCGACTGTATTTGCAAAATCAGTCGTTATTTCCAGTCTGTTATTTGCGATACTTGCGAAGAAGTTGCGTAGTATGCAGTGAATGAAAACGCGACGGTAATGCTCCTTAAAGATGTGCCAAATTCAATAAAGTAAAAAAGTATGGCTTAAAGAATTCAGCGAAATATTGTTGAAGATATTCCGTATTTAATAGAACATGAATCATAATCAGATTTTGCGGGACAACTCATGAAGAGGCAGCGCCAAGCGAGTGTGTTACCCACATCTGTTTACCAGGAGGGCTTGCACTGGTGCTTGGGAGCATCTCAGAATAGAAATAAAACATTTAATGAATAGTTTCGTAGTACAAGCTTCTCAAGGGTTGCGCCATTTCTTCCAATATGCGAAACTTCCCTGAAAACTCTGAATGTATTTTTAATCTGTACTGTGTTCTTATCATTTAAATTCGAGAAATTATTTTTAAATAGTGTATAAATACTATTCAGGACATGTATTGCTAGTTTCGAGAATAAAACTTCATAAATACGTCTTGGCATAGTCAATAGTTTTAGAGTAATTTCTCCAACCAGTCAATTACTTCTACCTGCAGAATAATGGAAGCATGCAGATCCTTCTCTTCTGTCTGTATACGAGGTAGAAAATGCAATGCCTTATTACACATTTCCTCATAAAACTGGAGAGATGCAGCGTGCTCTGAGTTGTGCTTACTGCGTTGAGCTCCAATCCACTCATACGGCTCGATTGCAATGCAAGTTAAACAACCAAAGGTAGCTATGAAATGAAAATCATTTTCCGAGACGCGCTCTTCTTGTTAGTGCTGCCGCTGTAATATGCAGAAACGTAGGAGAAAACCAACAAAGAAGTAAATGTTAGAAACTTCTAGGGCATGTGGAGAAATAGAAGATTGTAACATTTTGCCAATGAACATGTGAGAACATCGGTGCGTAGAGTGCAGTATTGAAACTAGTAAAATTCAAGCGATAGTCCTGGGCACATCCCCAACAGCTATTGGATGATTTTCTTGCTAGATAAACAAATCTGGTACTTGGCACTTAGTTATGAAACAGCAAACGCTTCAATCTATCTCTGTTCTGTTGAGCAGTTTACTGATAGGACAGCTCCAACGTTGTAACATTTGATCTCTTTTGACATCCCAGCTCTGAACGTTGAAGTACAGGTGTACTCGCAGTCACCGTTGCGCAAAATGTATTGCGGGAGTTGGTATATAAAGTTAAATGAATGTGTAGTTTTTGTTTCTAATTTCCTAATATGTATATATTAAATTTGTTGTCAACAATAGTATTCTTGAGAGTAAGAGAATATACTACTCCGTCTTTTTTGTTTAACTACGAAATGAAATATTTTTTAATGGTTTTCCTACTGCCTTTTTTTCAAGCATTTTCGCCGGAAAATTAATTTGGAAATGTTATACTGAATCATTGAGATAAACATTAGATATTATTTAAAATGTATTTGTAGGTGGAAGCAATTTATGAGTAGGTAACACCGTATTCACTATTTTTTATGTTCTTAAGTGTATTCCGTACAAGTAGGAGAGTAAAAAGAAATAAAATAAGTTAGAAACTAGTGGAGCTACAACAGCACATATTTTTTGTATTATCTATAACTGTTACAAAATATTATACTACATAATCTCGTAAAAGTTTTTCCAGCACAAAGTATTTGGCAAGACTAGGATGTGAAACTAGCAACCTAGGTCTCGTTAACTGTGTTCTTGCCACGAGAACATCTCTAAAGCCATTGTATTGGTACTGGTATAAATGATTTGCTATTACATTTCAGAAGGCATTTTCGACGAAAATCGAACCTGTACAATTTTTATCACAATACTTCTGTAACTATTATGTTCATATAACTCTCTTTTCAATAGAAGTTCATTAATTAAGGGGAAATTAATTCCGCTGTGAAGAATCGTGAAAACAAAAATAATTACTTGTTCTGGAACAAACAACAGATAGACGGTTTCGTGATAATGATCAGTAGAGTTGACTAGGAGGAATTTGATAATTAGAAAATGCTTCATTATGAGCCCGATTAGACCCGTGAGAACGCATGGCCAGGCTCCTTGACTCGGGAGTTTCCCGGGAACTTCGAATGTTCACTATAAATTGGAGATGCGATTAATCATTTTCATACGAAAACTATTAATTGAAATTTATATATGTACTATTAAATGTCAGTGTATAAAGAAATGTCAACAATGAGAATGAGATATCGAGACTCACGCTGCACAAACTCAGTTTTTAATTGATTTGTTTCATTTGTTGTTGCTTTATGTTCTTATTTTTAATGGATATTCGAGGGTATATAATATTTCTCATTAGTGGTTTACGGCTCGTAAATTATTGGGTAATATTGAATTCGTGCGATTGCACTGTAGAGATTAATTTATGTTTTACCATATATAATATTTTGCACGAATCTTTCAAGGGACGTTAATATGAAATAGTAATAATAATAATAATAATAGTATTAATAATAATAATAACTATATTCTTCATTGTTTGAGTATTATGGGAAGCCTTTCGTGAAAAGAACGATAGGGAAAGATATCATCTTCTGAATGCAAGGAAAATAATTATGGCTCGAATTTATGCAGAGTACCATGTTACTAAGTGTAAAAAGAAGAATGAAAAGCAAGAAAATTGTTTTTGATTCGAGCGTACTTCTTTTTGACTCTACGAACCTCAGACTAGGCCATTCATTGTCAAAACGAGTAATTCTTTAATTCTGTCTCAAATAAAAATAGAAATAAAAATGCTTGATATACGGAGGAGGTGGATAAAGGAATGAGTTTACTAAAATAACGAAAACTACACTAAGAGTTACAAGTAGTGAAGTAAGACGAACAAAATGCTCATGCGAGAAAGACACGTCATGCGGATGGGTTAGCTCACGTGGCAGCACAGCAACATGGGTTGTCAGAACGAAGAAAAATGATGGACGCCCAAAATGTTGGACGCCCCTGTTGTGTGGGATTTAGTACACGTACCAGTATTTGGTTTTTACAAGCGTAGGGTAGTGTATGGATAAGTGCTGAAGTGCTGAAAATAATAGTGGAGACCATCTTGAACCTCTTACGGAGATATCCAATATCTTACGGAGTTAAAACCAGTTATTTTTCTAAACCTAATTCACCTCTCAAAATTGTACTAAAATTTAAAAATTGACTGCTCAAAATAACTTTGAAACAATATTTTAAATAAAACCTATTCCAAATAAAGTGTTGAACTATGCAGAGATATGAGTTTTGATTAAATATATAAAACTAAACGTTATTCCGTGACAGTGTGGCCAAATAAGGAAAAACAAATGTTTAAAAACACTTCAGATACCTACTTCGTTTACCTACCACACGTTTCACTGTATTTAAATATCGTACTCTTGTAAGTAATGATGTAATAGTGAATGAACACTGAATGCCAAAAGGAAATATGCATCTACGTGAAACAACTATGAAAGTATCTAAATTCTTTGGTGTTTTCTGTGCTCTGGAACTTGGATTATCAAAATAATTTTATCCGCCAGACATGGAACAGCAATATGTCAGCTGCACGCGTCAGCATCTCAATCTTAGTGTTCTTCCCTTATCGACGCGTCATTACCATCGATTCCTGGGTGCCCCGGAGGGATCTCGCTCCCACTTCTGCCGCCGTGATTCACAACTCGAATTTACATAGAACATCGTGAATCGGCAGTTCTGCCCTCACGTAGAGTGTTTTGAATGGTATCGTTTCCTTCGCATTTCAATACACAGGGTGCTTCGGAAGAACGTAACCAGATTTTCAAAGTCTCATTCTACGTCTGTGTCGCCAGTCTTGTAAGTTAAGTTTTTTACTTAGTTTACTTAGAAGAATTACTTAGAAGATTTTCTACATGCTGCGGCCCAGATGGTTTTATCTGATATCCAATAAATTTTTCAGAAGGACATTTTGAAAGTATGAACATGTATAGTAAAGATAAACAAAAATGAATGTAGAAATTTTGTTTATTTTTTATTAATTCATAGATTTTCTACGAGTCCGAATTGAAAATTGTTTTAATACGCGGGTGAGTCAATATGGAGTTGGTATTTGCCAAAACATTATTTTTGTCAAAATTGTCAGACAAAACTTCTTTTCTAAGGTTTGCGATTGTAGTGTGAATGAGACAAAGTTGAAGACCTGTTTTTCAATTTTACCAAGGGTATTCTTCAAAGCTGCCTGATATCCCACCCAAAAGTGTGATTTAGTTTTAGAGCTCCGTTTGTCCGTTCTAAATCGAAGTCAACCGCCGCTCCGCGATCTGCCGTAGCAGCATACGGTGTCTGAAATTGAAAAGGGATTCAGGGAAGCGTAACTGACTTTCGAGAACATTCATTGAAGTATGAAAGCATTTGGAATTTAAAAAGGGATAGATAGATTTATTACTAATTCTGCAAATAAGTTCCAGAACTTGGTGGCAGAATACACTAACTAAACATTACAAAACTTAACAACTCTACAAAATTTTACAAATTTTACACACTTTACAAATTAACATAAAAATTTCACCGTGCAAGCTTCCATAGCACTCCACTTCACTTCACTTCACTTCACTTCACTTCACTTCACTTCACATCACTTCATTTCACTTCACGTCGCCTCGTCTCACCTCACCATACTGCCAATCACATTTTAATGTGATTCTGACACACTCTTTTCCCTCAACTTCACATCACTGCACTACACGCCACTGCACATAATAATAATAATAATAATAATAATAATAATAATAATAATAATAAAAATAATAATAATAACAATAATAATAATAATAGTAATAATAATAATGTTATAATAATAATAGTTATAATATAACATACTTTACATAGGAGGTAATAAGACACATATAAACATCTAGGAATTTAATTTATTTTTAAATTTGCTGACATCATGAGGGAAGGGATCAAAGATTGTCACAGGCAAGTCGTTCCAGTCTCTAATAGTTCGATTCGCGAATGAATATTTCCCAACGTCCGTTTTCTGAATTCTTGTCTGAATTTTGTGCATGTGATCCGCTCTGCCGAAATATGTAGATTAATCGGATTAATCGGATTAATCGGGTTTTGCCAGCGACCGGTGGTCCCAGGCCTGGCCCCTGTCTTTATTTATTATCCACGCCTGGGGGTATAAGGATGGCTTGTGACGAGCATGACGTATTCCCATCACCGCATCTAGCATACTTGGCCCGCTTGAGGCATTTTTTCTTTCGTCACAGCAATAGAAACTGAGACGATTGTATGAGCAGGCAACAGCTCTATTTTTGCCCCGACCTGGAATTGAACCCGTGATCGCACTATGGAAAGCTAGAACGCTGTCCATGAGCCACTCGACGGTGTAGTATCATTGTACCTATGTGAAATATACGATTGTGGAGGGTGTGGCTGCATTTTTATGCACACTATATCGCTTCCTCTGAGCTGCGGGGGCTGCCTCATTGATCAAGGGGAAACGTGCGCCTGAGACGGTTTCGGGAGGAGGCGAGGAGACGCGGAGGGCTTTCGCGGAAACAATCGGCCAATGGGGAGGAAAAGAGGCGACGAGGCGCCAGCAGTGCGCAGCAGTTGCCTCACCGCCCCCCCCCCCTCTGGGGGGGGGGCAATAACCGCGTTAATATTATTTACAGCGCGTGGGAATTGCCCTAGGAGCAGAGGGCGACGCGAACGTGACTGGGGAGGAAAGGGCCGTTCCGAGGAAAGTTATGAAGGCTCGGGCGCGCAGGGGGCGTTGTCGCTGTGGCACAGGGCTGCCGACATGACGAAATGCTCGCGCCTTCGTGGAGATATGCCGGGTTTCGGAGAAGGGGAGATAATAGTCCCTGCAGTAAATGGGTACTTTCTGAGGAATTATTTTTTTTTTATTTTAAATTTATTTTTTTCAACGCTCCTGCTCCTGTTGCTTCAGGGAGGTGTCTGATGGCTTATTGAAATCGTGGAGTAGAGACGTCGATATTTTCTTGCACATCTTTGATACTTCAGAATGATTTTAATGCCTAGGTATTCTGACATAATATAATTTGAAAATCCATCTGGTTAAATATATTACCATGTCCTTCACTTGATCCCAAGAATATTTGGTTACAACGATTTGAAGATTTGGTTACAGCGATTTGAATTTGTTCAGTAGTTTAACACTGCAAAATGTGCTAAACGAGAAAGTGTAAATGTGCAAATTTCACTTACTTACGTAATTACAAATGGTGTGAAGTAAGTATTTAATAAAACTTTATTATTCTGTTTCGAAAAAAGTGATTTAATTATTTCCATTATGTGAATTAAAGTTTATGTGAGTGGGTTAAGTTTATGTTAAATGAATTAAAGTTAAAGTAAATGTGTAAATTTTACTTATTTACGTAAGTGCAAATAGTGTAAGTCTAGTGTAAGTAGTCTAAGTTTCTAAGTATTCAATAAAAAATTATAATTCTGTTTCGAAAAAAAAGTGATTTAATAATTTCCATTATTAAATCACTGAATTAAAGTTTACGATTTCAATTCCTTCCACCGTGAAGTTTGTCTCACTTTCAAAAGGGGGCCAGCCTTTGTGAACGTGCCCTCCTCGAGTCGAAACCCGTGAATCTCAGGAGACAGGCGTGAATGGGGGTGACGTGAGTTCCGAGGGGAGCGCTGTCAAGGAGTTTCCGGAGGGGTGGACTCGGCGGCGGCGGCGGCGGCGGCGGCGGCGGCGGCGGCGGCGGCGGCGGCGGCGGCGGCGGCTGCGGTGAGGAGCTCCGGAGACGGGGGTGGCGGGGGTGGGACGCGACGCGGCGTCTGATACACGGCGAGCGCCCCTGGGGGCAAGGAGAGCAAATTGTGGAGGCGCGGAGGCTTTGGGAATGAGGATGGTGATGGATTCGAAAGTAGCGTTTCTGGAGTTCTCATGTCTGTGCCAGATTACCGAACAGGCTGAGAAGGCTGCAGTCTGGGGCGCGCAGTTTTTGGGGGAGAACGAATTTCAGCGAATTCAAAATTCCATAAGACGAACTTTTGAATGTTTTTGTAGAAATATTTCTTTCCATATTTGTATCAAAAGAACGTTTTAATTAATCAAGTATATATACATTTATATATACCGATAAAATGAATTAAAAATATCGTATATTTATTAAATCAGTATCATGGTGAGAATTATTTTTACGTATACGTATAATCAATTATTAATACGTACTCAATATTTGCGTCGGTTACAAATATCGTACAACAATATTTTTAATTCAAAATATTATAAATAGCTTTAATTTTTAAAAGTAAATTGAAAGGACGATAAAACATTTGACAGCCTAGAGCGAATATAAGTCAGTCAGTCACTGTCATGTTTAACGCATTTTTTGGTTTGCAGAAAAAAGTATGCTATTTGTACTTATGTCCGAAAACTAACCAATACTGACGAAATTGAACATGTTGAATGAACAATATAATCAACTATTTTGAAATATGCATTACCTTCTCATTTTTAATCCTTCTTGATCCAGCCACTTCTGATTAGCTTTTGTTTATTGTTTCAATTCTCAGTTTGAAATAGTTACAGACAGTAAATGAAATACTGTCTGTAATATGCTCGAAGATATTTCTCTGTGTCTCTGAAACTATGCGCATTTCATGGCTGCGGAAATGAGTGAGGGCCGGTCAAATGACTAATAGTAAAGTCATTGCTAATAACGAAATTGTTTCATTTTAATGCAAAGAACAATCAGTGTTCAGCAAGAAACATCTTGTAAGTTAGTAAATTTTGCGAAAATTATACGAGGATAAAATAAAAAAATGTGAAGAGACACGAGTTCTCTCCCTGTTCCCAGCAGCACCTGTGTAACCTTATCTGCCGCAGAGAAGAAGCACTCGACCTAGCCAACCCATATATTTGCGTGCAACGGGATCCACCTGCGATTATGAGTGTCGACTGCGCATTAACCAGCACTGGAAACGCGCTAAAAAGCCCACAAGGCGGCATCACGTAACTGCCATCAAAAATATTGCCGTAGCGGCGGCGACGTCCGACAGAGGCGGCGGTGGCTGCGGCGTTTGCTGCGGTGGCGGCGGTGCAGGGGCAGGTGGCGCCGGGCCAAGGCTGGCGGCGGTGGCGGCGGCGGCGGCGGCGGCGGTGGTGGCGGTGGTGGCGGCGAGCGACACGTATTTCGAGAGTCGGCGACGTGTCACCGATAATCGTCGCGCAAATATGGGCAGCCCACGCGGCACCCGGCCGGCCGGTGACCACCGTCCTCGCTGCAGCAGCCGCCGCCGCCACCGCCGCCGTCGTAGTTACTGTCTGCGCGAGCGGTGCCGCGTGTTTTATGGGAGTCCCCGGTGGCGGCGGCGGCGGTGGCACGGTGCGAGTGGCGCGTAATTGATTCGGACGCGCGTAAATTAATCCACCTGGAGACACGCTCGCGGACGCTTGGCGCTGCGGTAGTAAATCGCGGGACCGGGAGCGGTAGCTCAGTGCATCAACTGATGTCACTGCGGCGCCTCTGACCGGGAGGTCCTAGGTTCGAGTCCTGATGGCGGCAGGATTTTCGACACTAGTTTGTCAGCTAGGTCGAGTTCAGTCGCTGTCTAGAGAAGAATTCTAGTGGCCGGCTGCTCTGGTCGATAGTTTTCCATGGTTTCTCCGGAGCAGTACCCTAACAACCGGGCCACGAATAGCGCGCGATCTTTCCTTCCTCTTCCTTACCATATCCTCTACCCTTACACACACACACATACACTAACATGCTCTACACTACCACATTCCGGAAGACTAGTCGGGAGCTTAGAGTTTGTCCCGGGTGGGGCGGTGTCCCGATGTCCGGTCTGGGAGAGTCCTGTTTAGAAAGATAACCCGCTAGCCGACGCGACGGTAGGGATCTCGCCATTCAGCGGGGGAAGGTCACCGTCATCTCTCGAGGAAAAGACATGCACTACACTTACGGCACTAATGACCTAAGTTGTTGACTTGCCCGGAATCACAAACCAACAAACCAACTAAATCGTCGGCGGAGATGCTTCCGCGGAAAAGTCCACTCGCCTTGCATCTGCGAGTGGCATCAGGAGATTACCTGGCCACCCACCAGCATTGGAGATTACCTTGCCCGAGGTGCTCTTGGTATTCAGTGTCATCTGTGGAAGGTCATGAAATTCGGTTTTAAACTTACGTCTTTTGGTGGCGTCAACACGGGTGTACTTACGAGGAATGACGGGGCACGATTTGGTAGGATCAGAAGTTAGTGTTATTTTCTTGTGTTAGAACGTTTAGTGACGTGCAAGCGGAATTGAAGTTCAGTTTATTACGCTTTTACTGTGGATTAACGGGGATTGCTGTGGATTACTGTCAACAGGAAACTCTAGCCCTAAATAATGTACTGAGAAATAAATAAAAAGTTGATATCGTTTGTAGATATTTGTAATTGTTTCACATTGGTTTGACGGTCCGTAACAAATACTACACGGAAAAAAGAATATACTATAAAATACATTTTACATTGTGGTAAGATGTAGTTCTGTAATCGTCGACAAACGTAAGAGCGCTTAATTTTTACGAAATATTGAAAGTGATGCATTGCTACAGTCCGATTGCACGGTGCATTTCTCATGATTAAATTATAGAACTCTACAACAGGTTCAGTCGATAAATATAATCCACAAGATCAAGTGATTCGTTTTCTCGGGCATTCCCGAGATAGCACTGATATTAGGCACAGCCCTAAGTCAATTACAAGAAAAATAAATTAATATCGAAAAGTAGTGTCTTCTCAATTACAAAGTTATGTACGTAACTCGAGTAGAAAGTGACTCTTTGGTGTTCCAATGAAATGTTGACGAATGTAGCGACGATTGGAGCTGATTTCTCATTCAAAAGTCACTTTCGTACAAATTGCATACATTATTTTTTAGTCAGAATTCATGGGAACTTACAAGTACACTCTTTGGAACATTCTCAATACGCGAGGCGCCTGCCTTGTAGCTTCATGCCCACCCAGTGTTTTGTTTACTTCAATACCGAGTTGTTTTATGAGTTCTTTGTTGTATACGTACAGTACAATCAACTTTGATGTACGCTTCCCGCAACTTTTCAGCCAATAAACAGTGAAGGTGAATACTATTTTTCATGCATGAGTGTTGAAACATATTTGCATTTTACATTTCTTAATATACTATTTTACAATAAGAAATAGTTAATCATATATGTATTTTCTGTATAACCTGATAATTTAAAACATTTGTTTAACATTTTTCAAATTTATTTTCCAATGTTTTATTTGAATGATGAAACGGTACTTGTGCCAATTATAGCTTTGAGATCTGTACTTATAACATTATACGCCTTTATTTACGAAAACTTTTTTTTCTTTCCGTGTAATGTAATCTACAACGAAGTGTAACTCTACGAATTAAAAAAGTAGATGATACTCGTCCGTGGCCTCTCAAGAATAACAATTAAAAATTTACCATTCACAAACTACTGACCTTTATGTTCGTTAATTAACACCACCCAATAACATAACGAATGAGGAAGTGTATATAATGACACACAGAGACAAAATGGCTCCGGACGGGAGAAAATTGGAGTTTTTGTTTCGAGGCCTGTGATATGGCAATTATGAGATTATCCGTTTGTGACCCGTCATCCGTATCGTGTGAACAAACACGTAGACAATGATACATTCTCATCATTCAGTACGAGAACGATAGAAAATGCTGTTTTATTTGCTTGGCCTAGTGTAAATTCACAATACTATCAACATCATGTGCAACAAACCTTTGACGTATTAAACTACACTAAACCTGTCCAATGGTTTTATTTTCTTATAGATAAAGAAAAGCTTGCAATGGACACTATATCACAATAACTACTTCTTATGAAACTGACTTAACTTTGCTGTCATTGCTTTGACGATACTACGATTATTACCTCATTCTAAATTAAACATCCACGTAATAAATCATCATAATAAAGAGGTGGTGCTACTCGAATACTAACCTGTCTTGTCCACTAGTGTCTGCCGAAATAAGTGGAACGTTTGCGATTTTTATTTCAGGGGCGGACACCTTTTGGAAGGGGAAATTAAAAATGTTTTGATGGAATATGTCATTATAGATATGGTAAAATGTCGCAGGCTACATTTAGCACGTGCTGAGATGCGATTTTATTGGTTTGAATGGTTATCCGAAAATATTTTTGCTTGAAAGTTTCGTGACAAGTAAAAATTAATAGGTACTGAAACATTTTAGTGTGTGGGAGGGATTTCCCTCATTTCCCTTCACGGGGATCCGCGCCTGTTTATATCAATATTCAATTGGGGCATTTGGTGAACCGACGCTCGTCCGCTGCGTCCTCTCACATCCTGCGGTGCCTCCGCCTCGCGTCGATTCCTCATCCCATGGCTTCCCGTTGGGCGCACCTGTCAGGCGGCGCGTCCGCGTGTCTGCTCGTTTACCAGTTAATCGGATACACGTATCCGGCCGGCGATCTCTCCGACCGGGCTCGCCGCCGCCCACGGCATCGTCGCCCCGCCCCCTTTTCAGTGTACTCCAGGGCCATCTCCGCCTCCTTCGTTGATTGTTTTTTCGTGTTTCCGGGCGCGTCAACTGCTTTGGTCATTAGTCCCATTAGTGTAGTGATGGCGGTGATCTTCTCCCGCTGGATGGCGAGATCCGGCGCCGACCTACCGTCGGCTAGTGGGGTTTCCCCCTAACCAGGACTCTCCCACCAGCGGGGCACCGCTCCAGCCGGGACAAGCTCCAAGCTCCCGACCGGTCTCCCGGAATATGTGGTATTGTAGTGCATGTTAGTGTAAGTGTGTGTGTGTAAGGAATAGGACAAGGAAGGGGAAGGGCAGATCGGGCAGATCGCGCGCGGTTCGTGGCCCGTTTCGTAGGGTACTGCTCCGGCATATGCCTGGTGTTGATCGGAGAAACCACGGAGAACTACCGATCAGAGCAGCCGTCCGCTAGAATTCTCCTCCAGACTGCGACTGAATTCGATCTAGCTGAAAAGCTAGTGTCGAAAATCCTGCTGCCATCAGGATTCGAACCTAGGACCTCCCGGTCAGAGGCGCTGCAGTGACATCAGTTGATGCACTGAGCTACCGCTCCCGGTGCCTCCTTCGTCGTCAGGTCTACGACGCTATACCTTCCGGCGTGATCCTAACCTACATCCAGTGGAAATATCTCTGTTTCGGCAGACCCGTTGCCATCACTGTCGAAACCGTTCAGTCGCCGCTGTCTGCCCGATATTATTGTCTGTATTGGCGCCGCCACCACCACCGCTCTAAAGCTCATCCTTCTCCGGTATTACCAACATGCCACCGCCGCTCCACCACCCCCGCCGCTGTCCTCGCCGCCGGCTGTGTTGGCATCACAGCACGTTTAATATTCACAAGGCGCCGGCCGGCTGTAATTGAATCCTGGGCGCCGGGAGGTCTTCCCGCGCGCCCATCCGCGCCCCCGCCCCCTCCCCTTCCCCGCCCCCGGCGCCGCCGCCGCCGCCGTGCCGTCCGCGGCGGCTTCTCCAATTAACAGGCCGGGTCGAGGAGGCGGCGACCGCCGCCTGGGCCTTTGTTCCGGCCGCTGATAAATCGCTGCGAATCGCGCACTCGACTCGGCCACCCGACTCGCAGCCCTTCTCTCTCTGTCTCTCTCTCTCTCTCTCGTTTTCGTAATTTAAGCCCCGTGTTCCCTGCCGTATAATAATCGCGCTGCTCCCCTTTGTATCGTTACCGCGTTTGCGCCTAATGGCTAATTTTGGGTAATTTGCGTTGTGCCGAATGTATTTTAAAACGTCGGCGACCGCGGCGACCCGCTGCCGATACACTCGGCTGCCCGGCAGCCTGTTGTCGTAAATCAGGCCATGTTGTCCCTCCCCGCCCTTCTCCGGGCCGTTGGAGGAGGCGGAGGCGTGAGGAGCAGGGATCGCGTGTGGAAAGACTAAAAGAGAATCGTTAGGAACGTATGGGATTAGCGCAGCCAGGAACGAACAAACGAATTTTCCAGAAGTGAATTTTTATTCTAAAAATTACATCGACCACTTAAAGTTCTACGACTCATTGCAAGTGAAGAAAAATCACATCAATCACTTCACATGGGTGATTAAACAACTAAATTTATTTTCTTTCATTTATATACATTTGGTGAAATTAGGGGTAATTATTCAACTAATTACTGACTACTTTTCGGTTTTTATAATCTTTCGTGAATGTTTAGTTTAGAAAACAGTAACATGACATACCAAAGAAAGACACTGAGAGGGATAGTGGAAGTAGGACACGGCAAGATTTACCCATTTGCATGATTTTGTAATTCCCAGCGAATAATGCATTGACTCCCACTCTGCATCGCACCGATAAGGTCTGCCATCATTAATCAGCCAGCGCTCAGCGGATTGTGTGGGGCGAAGCGGGTCGCAGCGGGCGGTGTCGCTATTTGCATGACGCCTTCGCGGAAGCGCCGGGCGGCGAAGTGGCATGTGGCGGAGCACTCTGTGAGGGGCGGTGGACGGACGGACGGACGGGGATCTAGAAGGCGGACCGTGGCGGCGCGGTCGGGGGTTTATACAGAGAGGTTTGAGAGGGCGGAACGGCAGAGGTGGAGACGTCGAGTAGTGGCGATAACGAATGTGCTCAGAGGCTAATGGAGAGGTTTGAACGTGGTGGTGATTGTTGGGGTGGAGCAGAGCGGGAGAACTGCGAGGTGCGGGTTCGGGGTGGGGAGGGCGGCAACAGACTGAACGGCGGGCCGGAAGCGGAAAGGGGCGGGGCGTCCTGCGGGATGGATTGCGAGCAGCTAGGGGCGGCCGGAGGAGATTGGGCGGACCAGAGAGAAACGGAACGGAGAGGGTCGGGGAGGCTTATGGTGGTGGGGTGCAGTGGGGTGGTGACGGGGGAGGACGGAGTGAATGCGGCGCTGGGTGATCCCGCAGCCGGGCGATCCTGCAGGTGGGGTGACGGGAGAGGACGGGAGTGAACGCAATGCCGGGCGATCCTGCAGGTGCGGAGGTGGGAGAGGACGTGAATGCATGCGGCGCCGGGCGATCCTGCAGGTGGGGTGACGGGAGAGGACGTGAGGGCCTGCTGCGCTGGGCGATCCTGCAGATGCGGAAGCGGGTGAGGTCGGGAAGGCATGCGGCGCCGGGCGATCCCGCAGGTGCGGAGGCAAGAGAAGAGGGGAGGGCATCCGGCACTGGGCGATCCTGCAGGTGCAGAAGCAGAAGAGGAGGGGAGAGCAGCGCTGGGTGATCCCGCAGGTGCGGAGGTGGGAGAGGACGGGCGGGCATGCGGCGCCGGGCGATCCTGCAGGTGGGAGGTGGTAGAAGTCGGGAGAGGCTGGGAGGGCATGCGGCGCCGGGCGATCCTGCAGGGGCGGAGGTGGTAGAAGCCGGAAGGGCACGCGACGCCGGGCGATCCTGCAGGTGCGGAGACAAGAGAAGAGGGGAGGGCATGCGGCCCGGGCGATCCTGCAGGTACGGAAGCGGGAGAGGACTGGTGGGCACGCGGCGCTGGGCGATCCTGCAGGTGTGGAGGCAAGAGAAGAGGGGAGGGCATGCGGCACTGTGCGATCCTGCAGGTGCAAAAGCAGAAGAGGAGGGGAGGGCAGCGCTGGGTGATCCTGCAGGTGCGGAGGTGGGAGAGGACGGCGGGCATGCGGCGCCGGGCGATCCTGCAGGTGGGAGGTGGTAGAAGTCGGGAGAGGCTGGGAGGGCATGCGGCGCCGGGCGATCCTGCAGGTGCGGAGGTGGGAGAGGACGGGCGGGCACGCGGCGCCGGGCGATCCTCTCGGTGCGGAGGCGGGATTCGGGGCACGGAATGTGGAGGAGGCGACGCGAGGCGGCGCGGCGCAGCTCGGCGAAATCGGTGGAATAGAGGCCTCGTAAATCAGGCGGCGCTGCCACCCGCCCGCTCTCCTGCTTGCCCGATTGCGGGGATTTGCATCAGATCCGGGCGCGCCCTTTCGTAACTCTTGTCTCAAGAGGTCAAGGCGGGGCTGCTGACTAAGAACATACAGCCAAAGGCACAAAAATCAATCTTGGAGACGAGAACTCACCCGGCGACTGGTGAGGTGGTTAGCGGTCGTCTTCTGAAAAGTTGTTGACAGGACGTGTTTGCGTTGGGTGTGATGTTACCTGTGGACGGTATTGAAATCTAAATTATATAGCGAATACTTCGAGATGGGTTATTCCTAAGTAGTAATTTTGTTGCATTGTTGTGTTTTCTTTATTTTTTTTCAGTCGCACTCTTACAGCGTGCGATACGTGGTTCTATCATGTTCAGTTCGTATGAATAGAAAACAAGCAGACTTTGTCGTATGTTAATTTTATCCTTGATGGTCACTTCACCCAATAAGCGGGACACATTTCTCATTAACGTGTTTTGTTACTAATTGATTTATTGTATTTTTATCATTTTTGCATTCATCGAGGTACAAAGTTTCCGTAAGTATATTTCAATACACCAGGCTTTGTGAGTAAATGAGAGTAAGAATTCACTGCCTGAGATAACGAGGCGTGCTTGTAGAGCGCCTAAACAATGTGAATGTGACCAACGTGTTGCCCTAACAGTTTGGATTTCAGTCGCACGTTGCAGAGATACCACCATCTCCGTTCACGTCACTGTCATAGTATCCGATGACACGATGACAAGGCGAACCAACTCTCTGAAACGCTCCTCCGGATTAGGCAATTTGGTAGAAGCACGAGTGACGAAGTCTGACATGGAACTTCGTATCCCACCGTCTTGTCGAAAGGCAGCCCTAAAAGGATTAAACGCCTGCCATAAACTCAGAACACGATTTCATAAAATCCATCCGATTTGGAGAAAATAGCCTTGACGAATAAGATTGATACGATAGAAGCTTCCGTCACGGTGTCGCCAGAGGAACTGTGCTTGTTTCCTAACTCGTGGACAAGACTTAATGTATGCGCCGGAAGGTGGGTCAGGGTTTTGGGTGTAGGTTGGTGCAGAAATAACGGGAGGTGATATACTTGTAGTTTCGTGTAGCCTTTGAAAGTGAAGCATTTGTAGAATAAAAATATAGAGATAGAAGTACAAGAAGACTGGAAATCAGTATGTTAATTTACTTTTATGCTATAAGAAATAAATGAAAATGAAAGAATGATTATTTTAATGTATGACGTAGGAAAGTACATTTAAAGGTTATTTTTGACTAAAAATACCATAAAAGCTGAGCTGGATTATTATCATAAATGAACAAAATCTACCTCAATTTGAGTGTCGTGCGTTATTGTTTCCAGTGTCACTCAATTAACAAGAATTACAACATTTAAATGAAATACTGAATCGGTACACAAACGTTTCAGCTTTTGAAATGAGATTGTGGCCAAGGAGATTAATTAAATGGGCACTCTTGGATATTCGTACCTAATATTATTAGCAGTAAAATGAAGTTCGCAGTAAGAATTGAACTTTTAATGTATTTCACTTGAGAATAAAGTTGTTGAGTAATTTGAGGATTGGGTGTACGCAGATTGTATTGTATAACGATATTGTATTGATACGATAGAAGTTTCCGTCGCGTTGATAGACAAACCAGAAAAATAGTAGTATCTTCCTTTGCAATGCAAAATTTTATGAAGTATTTTCTCGCGGATCGTTCTTCTTCTTCTTCTTCTTCCTCTTCCTCTTCTTCCTCTTCTTCCTCTTCTTCCTCTTCTTCCTCTTCTTCCTCTTCCTCCTCTTCCTCCTCTTCCTCCTCTTCCTCCTCTTCCTCCTCTTCCTCCTCTTCCTCCTCTTCCTCCTCTTCCTCCTCTTCCTCCTCTTCCTCCTCTTCTTCCTCTTCTTCCTCTTCTTCCTCTTCTTCCTCTTCTTCCTCTTCTTCCTCTTCTTCCTCTCTTCTCTTCCTCCTCTCCTCTCTTCCTCCTCTTCCTCTTCTCCTCCTCTTCCTCTTCTCCTCCTCTTTCCTCTTCTTCCTCTTCTTCCTCTTCTTCCTCTTCTTCCTCTTCTTCCTCTTCTTCCTCTTCTTCCTCTTCTTCCTCTTCTTCCTCTTCTTCCTCTTCTTCATGCTTGGGCAATATCGCCTGTTGCACCAACTGATCTTTCCATCTCTTTAGTGGTCGACCAACATCTCTTCTTCCTTGTGGGGTATAATTGCACATTGCTCGTGGAACTCTTGAGGCATTCATTCTCTTTACACGCATGAGCCATTTTTCTCGGTATGTTGTTATTTTTTCATTGATGGCATATATGTTAAGTTCTGCTCTTAAACTATTGTTTGTCTAATGGTCTAATTTTGAATATCCTTCCACCCACCTTAAAAATTTCATTTCGCTAGTTTCTAGTCTTCCTTTATCTACTTGTGCAAATACCCATTTCTCACATCTGTACAGCAGAATAGGAACGGAAACTGTTCTATAACATTTCAGGTGGGTACCTGAATTTACTTTCCTTCCGAAAGTTATTTTGGGAAGACCAGTAATCTAATTATATGTTTCTATTTTCTTTTGCATATCGTTCTGATTAAGGTCGGTAACATTACATCCAAGATATTTACACACGGCAGATATTTACATGCTGCAATATGCACTATAGAACAAGTTTGTCACTTGTTCCAGAGTGCAATTTTCAATTATTATTTTTGGCACGGATCGTTTAAAACAATTATTTCCGCGACTTGCTGTTCAAACGGGCGCACGCTCTCCAGCTGAGCTAAAGCGAGATGAATGGTGAGTGCGGGCGAGTGGGAAGGAGAGATGGAAGATACTACATTAGGCGCCTGCCCACGCGGCCGCGCTCTGGTCCGCCCATTCAGCGCCCGGTCTTCTCCATGCACCGGCGTATCGGGTTTTGCCTCAGCGGCGCGACGCTCAGAAATTGCCCACGTAACCTGCCGCTCTTACCCATTAAGTCCGAATAGAAATTGTTTCAATGAGGCCTTGAATTTTCAGGAATGCAAGTGTGGAACATGTAATATTTTAGAAGGAAAGAAATGTTATTTACAACGATTTCGTTTGGAGTTCTTTGAACTTGAAGGATGGCTGATGTAATATTAATTTTGTAAGGTACGATCGTGGCTGCTGATCGTGTGGGAAATGTTTTTATGTCATCATCGTTTCTTCACCAATAGTTTATACGTTTAGTACAAACACACTGACGTAGGCAAACAACACAAATATCCATGCACAACCCTGCGACACTTCAAACCAAGGGTGCTTAGAGTCCTCTGCTACTCAGTCTACTTTTAACTTTATCTTATGCCTTCTTTAATGAGAAAAAATATTATTTTAAACGTTTCAATGCTACTATAATATGTTTAACATAAAAAGAACAATAAGAAAGTGGCCAGAAAAGTGCTGTGCACGAGGGTTGTAGTATCTGGAACCCAAAAGCACTCCCTCAATCTTTATTCCCATCTGCTCGACGACCTTCCAAAATCACCTTACACCTTTTTCCAGCTGTCTGCCGATTTCATTGTCTCTTACCGCCCGCCTCCAATCTCTCCATCAACCTACTGACCCGAAATGGCATCTACCACTTCTTAAACCCACACGTTTACTCTTCTCTCCCTCCGGTTCTCTTCCTTCTCACACTAGCCCACGAGTCCAAGGACCTCCTGCTGCCTGGTGTTAGACTGCCCCGCGCCCCGCCCCCCGCCGCGCCGCACCGCGTCGCCCCGCTCCGCCCCGCACCGCCCCGCACCGCCCCACCCCGCCCCGCCCCCTCGCCGCGCCGGCCCGCTTCGTTCCGCCCGCTGCCCGCCTTAATCACCGGGTCCGCCCCCGATCCCAGCCGCCACTATTTGCGCACGCTAATAAGCGGCTGTTCTCCGCGCCGCCGCCTCCTCTCCGCCCCCGCCGAGCCCTCCGTGGCCGCCTGGGGGCCCAGCAGGCAGCGCGCGGCGTGGCCCCGCCTCGCCAATTGAATCCGGCGCGCGGTAGCAGATGCGGCTGGGCGATAGGCGGCGGCGCGGGCGGCCCCCCACGCGCCTCGGCGCTCGCGCGGCGCTCGGCCCAGCCACGGCCCCTTGAATCGCCCAAGGCCACGCATCTTGGATCACTAGTCACTTGGCCTGCAGGTGTAGTGGGAGGTGGCGGTGTTCTTCCCTCGCTGGAAGGCGAGATCCTGTACCGACCGACAGGTCGGCTGGTTGGGGTTCTCTCTTCAGGTATCGCTGTCAACGTGGCAACGCCCCAGCCGGGCCCGGCACCTTGGATCACTAGTCACTTGGCCTGCAGGTGTAGTGGCTGTGTTCTTCTCTCGCTGGAAGGCGAGATCCTGTACCGACCGACACGTCGGCTGATTGGGGTTCTCTCTTCAGGTATCGCTGTCAACGTGGCAACGCCCCAGCCCGGCCCGGCACCTTGGATCACTAGTCATTTGGTCTGCAGGTGTAGCGAGAGGTGGCGGTGTTCTTCCCTTGCTGTAAGGCGAGATCCTGTACCGACCTACACGTCGGCTGGTGGGGTTTATTTCTTCAGATATCGCTGCCAACGTGGCACCGCCCCATCCGGGACAAGCTGGAAGTTACTGATGTGTCATAGCATAGTTTTTGGAAACGTGTATGTAAGGAAAGAGGAGGGGGAGGGGGCAAGGTAAGGAACGAAAAAGAGCACGTGGTCCGTGACCCGTTTGGTATGTTTTTAATTGATGGATTATTTCGTGTCACCGGGCACGTCAATGGCTATGTTCATTAGTAAATGTGGTGCATGTTTTGCTCTGGAGGTGGCGGTGACCTCCCGCAATATTATGAGATCCAGTGCCGTCGGTTAACGGAGTATTCGCCAATCAGACATCTCCCACCAGCGGGGTACCGCTCCAGTCGGGATAAGCTCTAAGCTCCCGTCCGGGCTCCCGTCATGTGTGGTTGTGTAGACATGTAAGTGTAATTGTTTTAGGGGTGACATGGAAGAGTAAGGAAAGATCGCACGCGGTCAATGGCTCGTTCTTTGGGGTACTGCATTCGCCTGGCATTGATTGGTGAAACCACAGGAAACTGCTGATGGGAGCAGCCGATCTCTAGAATTCTGATCCATACTCTTTAACTTGAAAGTAAAATAGTACACAAATAACTTTACTGGACACTCGTACGTTAGGTATATTTCCGCCTCCCTTTGAAAGGGGAAAACCCTTGTCGATATATTTCTTCCAGGAGGTTACGGTCTTCACAAAGGCAGATCTCTTCTTTAGTTCCACCAGATATGGTGTCATTTAATAACATCCCCCTGAAAGAAGATTCACGCCTTTCGAAACAAACTCCTCCGTATTGCAACCAAACAAATTGAATCATCAGCAATTTCAATCTTCTCTCAGTGATTCTTTGGAAGAGCTGAAGGTATTTCTTCACTTTATGTATTAGAATACAATAGGTCGACAATCATCTATAAAGCCCACATGTGATGAGTACTCTAACAAATATTAAATTATAAAAAGGGCGAAGTTCTCGCTTGGTTTCTTCGTAGTTCACCTTTTTCCTCCATTCATTTTATCTCTACCACGTCGTTTATCTCGCCATCGTTCTTATCTTATCGTTGTGTTATTGACTATCAAGAAAAAAAGCAGAAGAAAATAGCTTGTATTTAACGTGGGATTTGTTGGGGAAAATGACAGGAGACCCGTAGGTAGAGCAATTAATAATAATTATTTGAACCCGCGCGGTCATCCCACACTGTTTAAATAATTATTTTTAAAGGAAAAATGGTGCCTTACTGGAGCTCAATTTCGAACGTTGTTACGATGTGGAGTACCTTCCAAGAATGTAACCCAATGCCCAGGAAGCTTCATTTTCAAGGATATAGGATAAGACACTTATCTGGTCATTCGTAGGGTCATGAAATCATGAGTTTTAAGGGTCGAGAACAAGTCGTTTCCGAATTGTGCACGGTAGTGACATACGTTTCTGGGTGGTGTGTTGCAGGTTGCATTGCGCATTCTCTTTCCTTCTTATATTATAATATTAAGTTCTATTTTTGTTTATTTTTTGCTTAAATGTGGTTGATGCTTTTTTTGGGAGGAGGGGTAATTCTCTACCCAACGGTTGTAGATTTACGGCGTTTAGTGTCCATGCTATCTCATAAATGCTACAAAACCGCCTTCTTCCCTTGGCGTCGTATTTACTGTGGGGATAGCCATGATAATATAAATCGCCAATCTGGGTAGCGTACATCGGTAAGTTACAATAGCACTACCTCACTTCGTGTGGCACATTCGTGTGTCGGTTCGAGCCCTCTTTATTATTGGATGGTTTTAAATGTGTGTGTAATTGTTTGCCTGTTGTTGGGCGTCTGTCCACTCTTGTTTCAAGATTATCATTTTATATTTCATGATTCAGTTCTGTTTAACAATTTACGCTGGAATCGGCTGCAGAAGCAACCTTTTACTGCTATTCACCTCTGCCCTACAAGCGTTATGAGAGAGAAATATATTTGAGGGTAAAGTGTCGTATGGTTCACAATTGGGCAAACTTCAGAATAACATTTCTGAAAAATTTGACTAATGCTTTTTTATATACATGTAAACTATGTTCGTAATAGAAAGCATAACGAAACACTTTCTTAGAACATCCAAACAGTTTTTTTCAAAGAATTATAAAGGAATTACGTGCTTTAATTTGATATTTCGTGATGACAGTTCATGTTATTTAATCGAATATTGCATAAATGCATACTATGCAAATTGGGTGTAAAGAATAAAAACGAAATGACGGCGAAAATGATTCCGTTTCTTGGTTTAATGATTTTCGTTTGAGCTCATTATTTTACTGAATGATTCGTTTCGTTTCTCCAGGTTCTTGCTGTGTAGAGCAGGGTTGTTCAAGGAGGCGTTCCCCCTCTCAGTATAGCTGAACACTTCTTTGCTAGCCACCTGTGTTGCTCGCAGGAGGCGCTCGGGCACAATCGGCTCTAGTCTTGTGGAAGGGGAGTGGCATGCGTGCCACTGCAGCGAGACATTGGGGCAGTCTGGACCTAATTCTTGCATTAGAACAGCACTGATATAGATTATAGGTTTCAGATTTATTTGCTTTATCTAAATAACCCATAGCAAGTTCATTGTGAGAAATCTATTTCGCGTCTCAGTTTTTTTTTTACTTATCAGCAATACGCGAAA
This sequence comes from Teleogryllus occipitalis, assembly GCA_011170035.1. Taxonomy (NCBI): domain Eukaryota; kingdom Metazoa; phylum Arthropoda; class Insecta; order Orthoptera; family Gryllidae; genus Teleogryllus; species Teleogryllus occipitalis. The sequence goes on along the minus strand of BLKR01003487.1, from coordinate 115,333 downwards.
CGCTGCTTCGTGATTGGTTACATCTACGTATTCAATCGGTAATTCACATTTTTTAAAGGTACAATTTTATTCGTTTTTTATGTTATCTCACTTATATTTTTCAAAACACGTTGTGATGATTACGATGTACAAATTGTGCGAAGGGTTTTTGGCCCTAAACACCTTAGTAATGATGTGTTTATTTGTTAAAGTAGTTCTTCGTCCTTCTATGAGAAAATGATGTCTTATGTCTGTGAACGGAGTTTCAAATGACCTCTCCCTGGACCTTCCGTGACAAACATTACGTGAATCTTCCGCAGCAGAAATCGTTTAAATGGTTTCACGGTGCTCACGCAAGCGTTCCCTGCATTCTGCAGATTTCGCCGAGTAACCAGTTGCCACCTCCCAACCCACCCCGCTGTTTCCGTCCGCCGAAGTCTTTATCGCGGGCGGCTCCTTGACACGATTATGCTAATTGCGCCGGCGCAGAGCGAGGGTGGCGCCGGCCCGCCCCGCCACGCCGTGCCACGCCACTCCGCGCCACGCCCCGCGCCCCATGTGAGTCACTCGCTTGGCCAACGCCGACCTTTGCTTTCCCCCCTGCGCGGCTGCGATTGGTTGCCCAGGAACTGAAGCTTCCATTAAGCTCCATTCGAGGCGATAATGGAGAAATTGTCGTAAAGTTAAGTTGAACGGTTATGATACTCACCGGATGTGACGAATGTTGTAATTGTTGTTTTAGTTATGACCTTTAAATACCGGCCACTGTGAGTGAACAAACGAACTGAAACTACAAACGTAAGAGGAATATTCCCATTCCCTACTACTATAATATTCTTTGTACATTTTACCTCGAATATTTATGTACAAAAGACAAAATTTATTTATCATTGTCACATTTGACCAATTTGAAACATAACTATCCACCATTTAAATTTTCTTTTTCTAGTACGTTTCTTCGGCACGTACTAGATCTGGACGTGGCTACGAATATTTCTCTGAGCGTCAAAATGACGATGAAAATGAAAAGTTGTTTAGTGCGTATCTTTCCTCTTTAACAATTTTATCATACACTAGTGTAACCACGTCACACACTCCAGTGAATTATCTTGTTATTTTACCTGGCGAACACTTTTATTATTTTCGTCTTATTTATATTACGCCTTACGTGAATTATAAAAATTGAATATTTTTTCACATCCCTGTTATTACGAGATTGGAGCTAAGCAGTATATAAATTTAGGAATTCATTGATCGCAATTTTTAAACTATATTGATGAAATTATTAGAGTTCAAACAACTTCGAATAAGAAAATACCGCAGTACTTACCCGAAGAAAACAATTGAGCTGTGCTTAGCTACTACGTGACTGAAGGGAAGTCCCAAGAAATTAACCTTTCTTTTCCCAGTAAATGCTCGTAAATTGGTGCTAATCCTATTAGCCATCTTAATGTTTATTGGACAGCGCTTGCGGAGACGCGAAACTGGATATTCTCGTCGGAGCTCGGTACTCTCTTGGGTGGAGTTGTTGACTCGCGGGACTGCAAAGCCTTTAGCGCAATCCCCCTGCCCTGATCCGGTGGAAAGAAATTGAGTGCACTTCATTCCGGTGCACCAACGCATTTAGAAATTATTCTGCGTTATCTGCGCAATACCTACACAAGGTGAAATTTTCTATAAGGTCTTTCTTTTTACACAAAACATTGCCCATAAAACTTGATGCGTGATGTTTGCTCCGTGCTTCCATTATAAACAAAAAACTCAATATTCCAATTCAATTTATACAAAATGTATGTAGTGTTGAAACAGTTTACAGGTAAAGAGTCCAAATGAAATTAAACATTTCTCCAATAGCCGAGCCAAACCAAGAAATTAATCAGATATGATTTGTAAAGCCAAATAATAGCCTATATTGAACTCGCGAAAGACAAAATTTTAGAATGAAAGCTTCGATCATGCGTTCGTTTTCTAACGTTGCGTTTATAAAAAATGCGATGTTTTCTATAATATGTATTTTTACTGCACTTGAGGATATTACTTCATGCGTTTACTAGGCTTCCCTGATATTTTGCATTGACGTTCCAGATACTCTTTTGACGAATCCTCGCGTCCTCATTCCAGAACCTTGAGGAACACCTCTGCTCCTCACACGTGCCCGCGACGGTCGCCCTCCGCTGTTTATCGCGGGATCTCTCCCAGGGCGTCGCGTCGCCGTCATCACGTAGATTCGCATCGCTCCCTGGCACAACAGAGCCCTGAGGGCGGCGGGGCCGATACGCCCCGCGCCCTTTGGCAATCTCGCCACGCAGCGGCGGGCGGCGCGATACGCCGCCGATAGCTGTGAGCACCCGTGCGCGGCCGAGGCGCGCCTGAGACGCGACCGCAGCCTCTGTGCGGCGCCGGCGGTCGCTAATCGGTATTCGTACCCCGCGACTCCCCGCACACCCTCCGACCCTCTGCGTCGACCTGCGCAGGTGGTGGGCGAGGATAGGCGTCGCCCGTCAGAGGCCTGGGCCTTCAGGGAAGCAGGCTGGATGTAGCTTTGATCCCTGCGAATTAGCTGATAAGTCATAAATACTTAATTTTACAGGAGATCGAAAAGCAACGTTTAAATGAATTAAATCAGGGATTAATGATATTCAAACGAAGGTGATATTCAAACAAAACTATTTTTGTGTGGGTTTTCTTTGAATAATATTAATCCCTTATTTGTAGCATCAGTTGAAAGATGTTTTTTGCACCTCTGTAAATTTAAGTTTTTTTGACTTATCAACTTATTCAACGGGGTCCAAGATATTATACTAACGAGTGAAATAATTCATGGAGACATTGAAGTTTCAATTGTTCATCCTTTCGTATTTCAAAAGTCACTCAGTTCACTTTCAAAAATACTCTCTCAGTTCAGCTTGCTTTAGGAGACAAAATTTCCCTGGCATTTCGGGTAAATTAATACTTAAATCGGTATTCTGAATCTTTTGTCCTAAGCATAAAAATTCCATTAGAAAACTGTTAAACCGATTTCGAAATATAAACCTACAAAGACGGACTCTTCATTTGGCAATACCTTTACGTGGCATATTTTTGATAAATAATGGTGTATCCAAAGACTAAAATATGTTCGAAATTGTTTGTTCTTTTAATTCAAATGGGGTTTTATATTTAGAAATTGGTTTTATATTTTTCAAATTTATTTTTTATTTTTAAGTTTTTAGTGACTTTGGTGCGAAAAGAAGATATTAGTTTTCTCCTTGCAAGACCCCAAGAAAAATTTCGTGTCTACTTTTGTGTTATGTTTTAAAATTCTGTACAAAATGTATAAAATAATATGGAAGGTCTTTTAGAGAAATTTCTTTAAGAACTTTTTAAATGTCCTAGGGACTGCATGTAAAATTCTGTTCAAAATTAAGACATTCCTTTTAAATTTTCAGGGCATCAAGTTGAGCCAGATTAAGTGAAGAATATTTATTTTTGAAAAAAACCTGTTTATGGTAAACGAGGTTTTGCAAAGTTCAAGTATTTGCATACTTTTTATTTTCATTTTTTATTATCAGAAGTACTCCGTTTTGGACGGGTTTTTATAAATACATGAATGTCTTAATTGCTCACGAGGCTAATGCTATTTGCCCTGCTCTTCTATTTATCACAATAGTCTGTGGGCAAGGAAAGGAATGAATTTTACCTACCGTACCTCCCTGCCCCGCCCTGCCCGTGTACAGCTGTAAACTTATGGATTATTATGCTCTCGGCAAACTTTCTGTAACAATTGTAACCGAAATTACTCAAAGTGAAATAGTGACAAAGCCAATTTCATGGTCTTTAGGAAACTGTTTTATCTTCTTTGACATATTTCTTGGCCCTCTTCAAAATATTCGCAAAAATCTAAAGTAATTCAAACTTAAATTTTGTTAGAGTAGGGGAAGGGGGTAGAGCTAATTTTTACGAAACGTCATGCACACAACTTTATTCTTGTTTGGAAGAAAACATGTTCAAAATTTCAACAGAAAAATACAAATGTATTTTTGTATGAAAAAAAGATGGATACATCAAAATCTTACCATGGATTAGCCTGGATAAACAAAAAGACAGACCGGCAGAAAAACAGGAGATAAAAATCGTACATTTAATTGAATTAGTTTTTAAATTGTGAAAATTAAATATTATAAAACAGCACTTTTTAGGAATAATAAGCAAACACTCCCATTTCATTTAATTTAAAGATATCAATGAACACTATTATAAACTCAATAAACTACCGTAGCCATTACCACCAGCGGACCACCCTTTGAGGTAAAATAATAATTGTTATTTAGAACTGGATACGTTTACCAAAGTTAAGGCTGAACAAATATTTAAAAGTATGCGCGTCGAATTGTACGTTCTCCTTTCGAGATCGATTAAAATATTCTTATTCAAGAAGCTTTGCATCTAAAGTCCTAAATTTGATTGAGCAAATGTTATTTGTTATTTAACACTATTAAGAAGAAATGTGCTGTATTTTGAATAGAATTGTCAGAAGTTTTAATTGCGTCAGCCAGAAGACCTCACAAAAAACAAAAGAAGGAATCAAACAACCTGTTTCAGTTAACGACTCCATTAAAAGATATTCTAAAGAGATGACTAGCGTTTGGGGAACGACGTTCTTTAGTGTTTGCAGCTACCTGTTGTTTCGCATTGCCCCAAGAGCAAACCGTGCATCTTCGCCTCATGTGTGGTCGCCTGTATCACCGGACGCGGTTTGTAAATCCACTCTACTCTGAGGACATGAGTAATTGGTTTAATTTTCTCTCCGGGCCAAGATGAAAAGGCCGTCGCTTCGACTGGCTTCCTCGAGCGGGCAGACGCTCTGCGAAGCACACGAATTGCCCGAAATTCGTGGCGCACTGCGCCAGCGTTGGATTGCTTGCTTGCTTGCTTGATTACTGATTCCTGGCACGTTAAGCACTAAGGTCATTATTCCCTTAAGTGTAGTGCGTGTTTTTCATCTGGAGGTGACGGTAATCTTCCCCCATTGGATAACGAGATCCGGCGCCGACCTACCGTCGACGAGAGAGATTTTCCCGCTAGTCGACGGTAGGTCGGCGTGCGTGAGTAAACACATGTGAGGTCTTTTTCTGGAGAGTATTTTTTCACTGCTACTCAATCATGTTTTTCATTGCTCTCAGAGCTGTGACTTCCTAATTATATATAGGGCACGTATACTTCGTAATTATGAATAGTGCAATGATGAAATGGATAATTATCAAATACGCAAATGTAAAACAGCAGCTTAGTAAAACATTTGATATATTTTATCCCGTTTGAATCAAAAGCATATTGAAAGCTTGTGGTACAAGATGTTCAAAAAGAACTTGAAAATCGAACATTTTCGATGAAAATAAAATTATGAATGTTAGCGATCTTCTTTTCTTCATCGCCAATCGGGAGCGGTGGCTCAGAGTATCAACTGATACTCTGAGCGGGAGGTCCTAAGTTCGAGTCTTGACGGCGGCAGGATTTTCGACACTACCTTGCGAGCTAGGTCGAATTCAGTCGCTGTCTGGAGGAGAATTCTAGTGGCCGGCTGTTCTGATCGGTAGTTTTCCCTGGTTTCTCCGATCCATACCTGGCTAATGTCGGAGCAGTACCCTAACAAACGGGACACGGATAGCGCGCGATCTTTCGTTCCCCTTCCTTGTCCATCCTTCCCCCCCCACACACACACACACACTAACATCCACTACACTACCACTCATGCCGGGAGACCGGTCGTGGACCTAAAACTTGTCTCGGCCGAGGCGGTGGCCCGCTGGTGGGACATACCTGGTTGGGGCGAAAACCCCGCTAGTCAACGTAGGTCGGCGCCGGTTCTCGCCATCTATTGGGGGAAGATCACCGCCACCTCCCTATGAAAAACATGCACTACACTAACGGGATTAATGACCTGAGTAGTTGACGCACCCGGAATCACTAATCAATCAATCAATTCATCTCCACTCCTTCCGGGACAGCCAGCGTCCGCGCCCCGCCCCCTGGCCGGCGCTTTGGGCTGCGATCATCGTGGGGCCCCCGCGCCGGCGGCGCAGTTTCCCTCGCCGTTTATCAGCGGGCGTATCGGCCTCGGGGAGGCTGTCGCTGGCTGGCAGGCTGTCCCAATTAACGCAGCCCTCACCTCGCCTCGCCTCGCCTCGCCCCGCCCGCCGCTCGCCTATGATTTATCACCCTTCTCCTTCGCGAGCCATTCGCCGCGACGGCCACCGCGTTGCCGCCTCCGCCTCGCTCCCTCTGCGCTGCAAGGCGGCGAAAAACACGGCTGCCAGGAAGGCGATGGTTTACGCGCGCTTTTAGATTTCGATTTCCGAATATTCTACTTGCAATAGAGCTGATTTTTGAACACATTGTTATGTGACCGCGGCTTAAAAATCGCAACCGAAATGAGAACACGCTACAAAAATCATAAGTTTATGTTTCTTTTTACAATTAGCCAGCGGGCTGAACCCAATAAGAAACTGGCATCAAAATAGAGTAAATTCCAATACTCTGTATAATAAGGTTTACTACCACATTTTCAAAACTGAATGCAAAGTGATAATTAGAGCGCTGAGAAGATGTGGGTGACTGTGCTTTGAGGCGAGCACTCGCGATGAGGTGTTCTGCAAAATAGCCCAGTTCTGTTTTCAGAGGGAGTGAGTGTAACATCCTATTACATCAGATCTGGACTGCGAAAATGTCATCATTCCTAAACTATAGAATTGCGTTGCAATTGCTGTAACGTATTTAATGAGAGTGAAAATCCCATTTCATTTCGAGAAAACGGAAATGAAAGGATATGAGTGGAAAACAAACTTTACTTTAGTTTTTGAATCAAGATTTTTGGGTGGAATAACCAGTATAAATACGTATTCCGTAAATAATATTTCAAGATTTATATTAACAATATGATACGATCCTACCCATCTGCTTCATATTTTCTACAGATCTATTCACATTCGAATATTCAGCCTATAATAAGCAACTAGCGCTCAGGAAATGAATAGTAACACGTTGCTCAAACCTCCGAGAAAACATTTTTCCAGTCACGACCTAAAATTACATTTATTTCTTACTTTTTATTAATTATTCGATGAAAGTATTACGTAGATTACTTTTAAAAGAAATATTTGAGAATTAGGTCGTTTAAACTTGATTCTTTTAAAATAATTATCGCAATGTAAAATAATCCCATTACTGAAGCATTACGCAGGAGAAATTTTTGTCTTAGTTTTTTCAAGTCGAATTTATTTATTTTTATTTTATATATTTATTTTATTTTATTTATATTTTCAAGTCCTAATAATTTATTTTTATTTTCTTTCCTTTGTCTCTCATTAAACTTTTATATGGTATTTTTTTTGCTTTATTCTTAATTTGCATGTAGAATTACGCTGTAGAAATGCTAGCAAATTTTAATAGTAAGACTTAATAGACGTGTTAATCCTACAACATATGTGAGAGGGCTGCAAGAGCCGCTCATCATAAAGGATTTTGCATTTAAGATTTGGCAACTTTAAATAATTGAAGATAGAGCACATGTTCATGTTAACTAGTTGACTAATCGGCATAACTTTTGTTGAAAAGTGCATGCGTGTGTTGCAATAATTGTGAATTATACTGTCATCCACATAGGCTCTATCTTTTAATGAATGGTTAGAGTCAAAACACTAACGACGACATTCATTGGTCTTATCTTGGTTGGTATGAGATGTGTGTTATTGGAATCGTGACCTGTTTGTCCATTGATCCAGTTTTTCAATTACACATGACGTGCTCATTCACTATTCTGGGGAACATTTTCAATTTCTTTATTAAGTATACTAAGATGTACTATGCATATGTTGTCTATTTGACGTCACAAAATGTGTGAGATAACTTATAAAAATGCGTGTGATAATGGCGTCATCGCCCCATTTCATGTCGAAAAGATCTACCAAAATTACAAGATGACGGTCCTGTCCTGTAATGATAAATCTTCAGCTTCCTCTTAATTGAAAGCAAATAGCGAATATTGTGCGGATAAATTATGCGAGCATATTTTAGGGGGCCTCATCTGTAATTTGCATTTATAACCGGCATGTTAATTGGCTGGTTTGGCGCGATGGGTTCTGTTAACTTGGAACCCTGCTGCTTGGTTAAATATTGCCACATATCGGGCGTTTCTCATTTTGATGTTGCCAAGGCGAGAGATGTAGGATCAGAGCAAAAAAGAGTTGAGAGAGAGAAAGAGAGAGAGAGAGAGAGAGAGAGAGAGAGAGAGAGAGAGAGAGAGAGAAAGCGCGAGGAGCTCTAGTTGAAATGGCTCAATGACAACAAATATGGCCGCTGCAACGTCTCTAATCGCCTCTAAACGTCTAACAGATGGCACTCGATATTTCCTTCCTCTTCCTTCTCCTATCACCTCCTCTTATTGATACACTTACACAGAATGTCTGGATTTTAGAGCTTGGTGTGGCTAGAGCTGTATCTCTCTGAGAGAGATATCTGGATTGTGGGTCGGCACCGAATCGCACGTTCCAGCGAGATCCGTAACCCCTGGTTGTTATGTGCATACTACACACGAAAATGATCTAAAGTAGTTGACGAGCCTAGAAACTCGAAACACTCATAGAGGAGAGACACAGATAGACATAGAATGAGACAGCAGCAGGATTAAACAGACTCATTCAGAAAGACACACTCGATTAGAGACCCAAAGAAAGAGGGAAAGAGAAAGGCAAAGAGACCCCCAATGATAGATTAAAAGAGATGACGAAAAGAAAGATAAGAAAGAGAGATTACTAAGAAAGAGATGAAAAAGAGAGTGAATGATGAAAAAGAAAGATCGTGATGAACTAACGCGGCGCGATGATGTAAAGACAGTCAACGAGATGAAGAGAGAACGAGACGACGTGAAAGAGTGGGAATGAGAGCGAGACAATGTGGCTGAGAAGGGAATCTCTGAGTGTGAAATGGATACAATGATTAAGTGATTGATTATTGCCGCATGGGAGCGTCAAGTGAAACAACCATTAGTCCTGTTAGTGGAGTACTTGTTTTCATCATGGGAGGTGGAAGATTTCATTTCTACGTGTTCTTCCCCCTCTCGATAGTGAGGTCTGTCGCCGACCTACACTTCGGCTTGCAGGGATTTTCCCCAACCTAGTATCTCCCCTCCAGCGGGGCACTGCCCCAACCGGGACAACTTCTAAGCTCCCAGCTAGTCACCCCATATGTGTGGTAGTGCAGTGCATGTAAGTGCGTGTGTATGTGAGGGGTGAGGCTAGATCAAGAAAGAAGGTAAGAATGCGCGCGGTCCGTAACTCATTCGTTAAGGTACTGTACAAGTTTTCGATAAATGCCGATAAGGGCAGCCGGTCGTTAGAATTCTTGATAAATCTTGACACATTCTTAAACAAAACCAAGTTTATTAACGTGTCAGCTGGGCCACACATACAAGGAATGTTCAACATACAAAAGCCAAGTCGCTGAACAATCAGCAGAATAAACCAGAGTTCTCGCCGAGTTGCTACCGCCGGAATGTGCCAGGAGGAACTTGCTATTGTTGCTGAGACACCAGAAGAGTAGTCCGTCTCCCAAATGCCCACGTTGTCCACTTACAGTACTTGCACTCTACCTCACCACTCGTCAAGTAATACTCCAGAAACTGCACTGCCTTCTCTTTGCTGACTTTGTTGGTAGGCAAGCTACATTCACATGAGATTAGATTTATTTTAATATTACATTTAATGCTACGTAATGGGGTATTGAGAGTGAGAGCATTGTACTGGCACATCATTGTTATAGTGTGAGCTATTCTCGTACACTTCTTATGTTCGTTTCTCTAATTGTTATTTATGCACCAAGGGTTTTACAAGAGTTGTAATGATCAATCAGCAACCAAAAGCCGGAAGTCCATTTGTGATAAGGCTTTTTGTCGCTCGAAATAATTAGAATCAGTTAGCGCCCGTGATACATACAAGATTTTATTTTTTAACTACTTTTAATTATTCAGATTTACATATTAACTAATTGTTAACGTGATTCAGTTTGTCCTTTTACATTTTCTCACCCATAATTCCGTTTTATAATACCTTCCATAATAAACATGCAGCATCATTCAACAATTTTCATATTTCCCTCGTCATTACGGTCCTCTTCATCCAGATATGTTATGCAATATATATCGAGCTCCGTTTCGAAGGTAATAATAACCAATAACGCATCAGTAAAAAATAAACGGATTTTTCGAGAGTCTGCCAGAAGAAATAGATATGGTAGCTATTGACGAAGTTTGAGTATTTCTTAGTTACCCATTGTTTGTCTTGAAATGCCAATGAAGTCATTTTGTTCTTTTATTTTTTTCGTGAATTAGCATTCAGTTGTAGAATTGTTTTTTTAATACGTATTCTAATTTGCAGAATCACAAACATCTCGTTTTTGTGTTCTCAAACTTTTGCCGAAAATGCAACTCGAGTAGAAAACGAACGAGCGGCGACAGAATCCAGCTCATTACCCCCGCGTTTTTGGTACATGTTCCAGCGGACCTCGGGCGTCTGGCTGGGAGGTATACGACTAAATTTTTTACGCCTTAAAATATTACGCGAGCTCACGCGCGTCAGTGAGCCTTTCCAGCGGCATCCGGGGAAGGCATCCCAAGCAGGCATCCGCGTGCGGCCGCGACTAATGAACGTCCCGCACGAATACGTGTAGCCACATTTTGTCGGAGCGGAGGCATTATGGGTACATTACGGCATCGTAAATTTCACACTCCCGAGCCGCTCTCCGGGCCTCCTTAGCCTGCGTCTCCCGCGCCCCTGCCGTAAACCAGTCGTCTCTAATTCGTGCGACTTTTCAGGCGCAAGCCGCCTCAACGCGGCCAGCGGCGCCCACACAGGGTACGGTGGTCGATTCTCTGGCAGAATGGTGCACTACAGTGCCTAACATTGGCCGCTCACTAGAGGTTTCGATGATCTGTCCTGGGTTCCTCGCGTTTAGGGGAGATCGTTTGTCAATGTCTTGTCTGGTTTAGGAGTCTCCCGTCTCTTTGATTAAACGTGAGATAACATCGCCATGACATGTTGCTCTCTTTCTTAATAAACGCTATTACCAAAGAGGACATAATAAACGTATCACGTATCCAATTAATGCACATTAGAAAAAAAACTTCAACTAATATATTATAGGATGAAGTAACTAAAATATTGTGTAACATCCACAAACCGGAACACACATTACTTGCACAATGAGAGAGACTCGCAGGACGATTCTGAAGGTCCGCACATCATATTATAAATGCTTGTGTCGCTTATCTTGTGCTGAAATCCCACTGACGATCTATAGAAGCGTTCACACATGCGGTTAGTAACTCATAAAATATAAGGGAAACTTCCATTATAGGAAACTCCATAAACATTTTAAACATCAAAAACAGAATATTGTCTGTCACAGTGTAGCCTGAAGATTTAGGAAAATGCATATCCCCGAAACGTCGCCCAGCAAAGCATAGTTGACGCATCATAAATTTTTTGTATTGTGATTCTAAAAATGTTTTTTATAAACTGTCTGTCCAAGTAAAACCTGTGGCCAAATCCATTTAATATATATGATTACATAAACATTTGTATACTGAGGAATACCCGTGGTAACGAGTTCTTAGAATCTGAATACGCGATCGTTAGGAATGTTTTCCATGCCAGTAATTTCTGTATTACATTGAATCTGAAAGTAAATGAAAGTAATTATCATGAATGCACATTAAATTTAATATACACGTACAGTAACTTTAATGTACACGTACAGTAACTTTAATGTACACGTACGGTAACTTTAATGTACACGTACAGTAACTTTAATGCACACGTACAGTAAATTTAATGCACACGTACAGTGAATTTAATGTACATGTGTACATTAAATTTAATTGTTCACGTACTTTCAAATTACTGTACGTGCACATTACATTTAAGTGCGTACATGAAAATTACTTTCATGTACTTTAACATTAAAACGATTGCAGAAATTTCTGTGAAGATGGTGCGGTTGCCGGCCGCGCGCGCGGAAGCGGACGCGAGTGCACGTACTGTAGCGTGCACCTTGCACCTTGCGCTGCCTTCCTCGCGTGACCAACCGCGCGTGCGGGTTCAGCGACGTTTCTCAACCGCTAGCGCTCGCTGCGCCAGGGCACAGGTTTTCCACACGTGTGGAACCGCGACGAAGGAAAGTCGCCCCCCCCCCTCTACCACGTCGTCCCTGTTGCCGTACGTCGGTCGGGAGGTGCGGAAAAGCCAATGCTCAGCCAGAGAAAGACGTTCTTCTTTATTCCTGGTTCTACGTAATTATTTTGACGTTGAGAATTCTCTAAAGGAACAATGAATATTGTCTGTAGTTTCAGCAATAGTTTAACAGCTTCTCCAAGAGGTTTTTCAAGTGTTGAATACTTGGTAAGAGGTCCAATTATGGTTTGCGCCACGCCATTAATCAAGACAATTTTTTTTGGAGGGGGGGACAGTTGCGACACGGCCGTCTAAGACCACGCGGACAAACACCTGCACTTACTGAGGCTAAGTGACGTTTATCCCGTGGCGAGTGTATGCGACTTCTTTTTGGAGAAATCAGCATTATGCTCAATCCAGTTTTTATCCCCCAGGGTTGCTAGTCCTGGGAGGATGAGACATGGAATTATCGTGAATTGATGATAATAAAGGATGAATGGACAACACCCACATACAGACATACACAAACATAACCATGCCCAAGGCGGAACTCAAACTCTCGATCCTTCCGTTCGAGATAGCCACGGCCTTATCGGTCTTGGCTATCTGCATCGGCTATATTATTATTATTATTATTATTATTATTATTATTATTATTATTATTATTATTATTATTATTATATTATTATTATTATCGTTAATATTATCGTTATTGTGATTGTTATTATTATGATTATTATTATTGTTATAATTATTGTTATTATTGCATATGTTTTAAAATGAAAAAATTACCGAATTTTTCTTTTTATATATTCAGTTCTCTTTAAATAGGCGCACTCCTAATACCAGTTTGTGAGTCCAACTTGACGGGACTATGGTTGTTGAAATTTGCAGCATGCCATTCCTCAAGTGTTCATCTGTGCCAGGACCGCTGCCATTAGCATCTGTTGCTGCTGCTGCTGCTTGTCACCAGTTCTTCACATCCCAGCCGTGCATCAAGCGCCTTCCCCCTGCCCCTGTCTTTGCGCGAACACCGTTTGTCCCGCAGCCAAGGAGCGGCGCCCCGCAACCACCTGCGGACGCCGCGCCGCCGGCCGGGCCGTGGACGCGGCGCGTTGCCTGTATAAGGACGCGGCGCGCCGGCTCTCTTCCGCCGGGCGGCGCGGCCGGGCCGCCCGCTGGCCGTAATTCCTCCGGACGGATTCGGCGCGGCGCCAGGGCAGCTCGATCTCTGAACGCGCTCCGCTCCGCCCCGAACCGCCCGCCCGCCCGCCCGCGGTCTAATAGAAGATCGGGTGTCTCATTCAGGCACCGCGCCGCCCGCCGCTCGCCGGATTAAATATCTCCTTCAATGGGCGCCTCGCTCCCCGCCCCATCCCGCGCCCGTCAGATAAACACGTTGGAGCAGCCGCTCGCCAAAGGCCAGGGGTTATTTACCCAAGCGCGTTGGTCGCGCGGCGCGCGGCCCATCGGCCGCTGCGAGGTCGCTGTTTGTTGCCGGCGCTGACCATCGGTTCTACCGTTGAGGAAAGGGTTCCTGTATGGTTCTGCCTTCTTGTCACGTAAGTGACGCCATCTTTGTGTCATTTTCCTCCTTCATCTGCTCCTCCCCTCCCATTTTCTTCCTCCTGTATTAATGCTTCTTCTTTTATACTTGGGTTTTCGTAACGAGGCGCGTGAGGGACTTGTCTTTACGATGTAATATGGCAGGGATATTTTCGTCTTTCTCGGTCGTGCCGCTAGATGTCGCTTGGTCTGCAGCACTGTTTTATACGGTCGCGATCATGCGACATCTGGCGGTACGACTGTGAAAGGCGCAAAAAGTCGTGTCATATTCCATCGTGAAGACAAGCCCCTCAGGTGCCACGTTATGAAAAACCAAGAATATTCTTCTTTCTTGTTGTCTTTCCCCGCGTGTTGGTCCTTATTTTCCTCCTCACAATTCCTGCCCCTCATGTTTCCCCTTCTTCTGTATATTTTCTTCCTCTTCAATCTTCATCCTCTGAATAATCATCATCTTCAGAAACGACAGCCAGAGTAATCTTTCGTCAACTTTCTCGTCCCCCTTCTTAGAGTCTTTTCCTCCTCGACTTAACATTCTTCCTCTTTTGCTTTGAATTCATGTTCACCTTCACTTCCTCCGTCTCCTGTGCGTTCCTTTCCCTCCCTCCTCTTTGTCACCGGCATCGAGTCTCGGCGGTCAAAGGAACGAACGGACGGACGGACGGCTCGGGTTGCGTGTCGCACCCGATTACACGACGTTAATCGCGGATAAACGTCTGACATTGGCTGTTCTTTATTCGTTATAAACATTGTTACGAGGCGCTCCGCACGATTTATGACGGGCGAGATGGGGCGGTGCCGCCGGACGGGAGGTCGGCGCGAGCTGCCCACGCGAGCGGGAGAGCTGCTCCACCCGCCTCACGCCCCCGTCCGGCCCCTTCCATCCCCGACTGACATTGCTCCCACTCAACGCGCTTCATGCCCTGCCACATCACACCCAACAGCACACCGGTAGCGGTAGCTCAGTGCATCAACTGATGTCACTGCAGCGCCCCTAACCGGGAGGTCCTAGGTTCGAGTCATGACGGCGGCAGGATTTTCGACACTAGCTTTTCAGCTAGGTCGAATTCAGCTGCTGTCTGGAGGAGAATTCTAGCGGCCGGCTGCTCTGATCGGTAGTTTTCCGTGGTTTCTCCGATCAACACCAGGCGAATGCCGGAGCAGTACTCTACCAAACGGGCCACGGACCGCGCGCGATCTGTCCTTCCTCTTCCTTGTCCTATCCTCTCCCCTTACACACACACTTACACTAACATGCACTACACTACCACATATTCCGGGTGACCGGTCGGGAGCTTAGAGCTTGTCCCGACTGGGGCGGTGCCCCGCTGGTGGGAGAGTTCTGGTTAGGGGGAAGCCCCACTAGCCGACGGTAGGTCGGCGCCGGATCTCGCCATCCAGCTGGGGAAGACCACCGCCATCTCCCGAGAAAAAAACATGCACTACACTAACGGGACTAATGACCGAAGTAGTTGACGCGCCCGGAAACACGAAAAAATCAATCAAACCCAACAGCACCTTACCTCACTCCACCAAACCCAACATGCACCTGGCTGCTCCGGCACCTTCCCGCTGAAGTTCTCTCCACACGTTACGTATTGCGGTGATCTTTTTGAAGTAAGGACGGAATTAGTTTTTAAGATTCAGTCCTTTAATTTTTTTGAAGTGGTCGATGACATTAGGTTATTGATACATCTCCTGCCTTACGATATGAATCATTTCAATAATGGTAAGTATATTATTGAGGCTAGAGCCCCCTTGAGAAGGACGTTCGCGAATTAATTTTAAAAATTCATTGTTTAAGCTAGAAAGTGTAACAATGATCTAATGACATCGGCCACTTCAAAAAATCGTAGTATATAATACGATACATATTCAATACTTCTCAAATACGCTGCGCATTGTCTCCTCAATTATTCCTTCACAGTTTCTGCTTCTCTACGCACTTCTGAGTGTTTTCGGAAGGGAATTCTGATATCCCGAATGAAAGAAGTACCAATACTGATTTTTTACAAGTTTGTCTATTAGCTCCAAATACTTCTAACATCGAGATACGTAAGTTTGTCTCATAATATGAGAACAATGTTTTAGAAATTACTAGGGAGAGACGTTGCCACCCTTTGACTTTCGCTTGCGGTCGCTGCTTTCAGCACCAGAGCCCACTGTGCTTGTCGTCACTTGAGCTATTCTGTCGACATCACGGATCCACTCACTGTTCTCTTATGGACTTCTCAGCTGTCGGGAAAACACACAAGTCTTGGCGTTCCAGATTATGAACATATTTTCCTTCTTTGTAGAGCCCTAAACATTTAATTTTTATTGAAGATATATGAAATTACGTCCCCAGGAACTGCATTGGAAACCTAGGGGAGAGGAAACAATATGTGTATTCTGAACTCTGCTCCCAACATTCTGTTTCAAAATATTTGGATCGCGGAAATGATAAGGGAAATCGCCTTGTAGAATTCCCATGTAAACTGTTGCATGTGTAGTGTGTACTTGTCAATGGACTTCTGAATCCTAGATTTGAAGTATACACAAGTAGCCGAGGATAAAATTAAATATATTCAGTTATTTTGCAGTGATAAAGCCATCAGCTGAAGATCCGTACGCATATATTGGACGCCGGTTTTTTTTAAGTGTACCTCCGACGCCAGTCTAGAGGACTTCATTCAAGCAGAACCCATTTAGCGTCCCCTTCAATTACTGGGTGTGATTTTCACGTTCTCCGCCAGATATCGTCTCAAGTAACTAATTTGTAGTTGGGAGAACGTGAGATTTCGTTAGAACTTGTGAGTGTTCTTTTACATGCCCAAGCATGACATGGCCACATTGATTGATTGATTTTTTCGTGTTTCCGGGCGCGTCAACTGCTTAGTCCCGTTAGTGTAGTGCATGTTTTTTCTCGGGAGATGGCGTTGATCTTCCCCCGCTGAATGGCCAGATCCGGCGCCGACCTACCGTCGGCTAGTGGGGTTTCCCCCTAACCACGACTCTCCCACCAGCGGGGCACCGCCCCAGCCGGGACAAGCTCTAAGCTCCCGACCGGTCTCCCGGAATATGTGGTAGTGTAGTGCATGTTAGTGTAAGTGTTGTGTAAGGGGGAAGATAGGACAAGGAAGAGGAAGGACAGATCGCGCGCGGCCTGTTTGTTAGGGTACTGCTCCGGCATTCGCCTGGTGTTTATCAGAGAAACCACGGAAAACTACCGATCAGAGCAGCGGCCGCTAGAATCCTCCTTAAGACGACATGGCCACTGTAGGAATTTTCGCCCTTCGAACATGCCTACCCTCAGCCGGGCTCCAACTCGCGAAAAGAGGGTTCAGAGGCCAGTGACCTAACCGCTTGCCCACCGAAGCGTGATAGGATAAAAGTATTTTTATAAATGAAGCGGGTTTATTTATTTATTTATTTATTTATTTAACGTCAAAAAATAGTTCAAACTGCGTATGACGTGCTATGGGGAAAAATGAATTGTGTGCACATTTTCAAAATTCTGTGATCCCTACACTAAGTCATATACTACTAAAAAAAAAAAAAAAAAAAAAAGAAAGAGAGAGTGAGAGAAAGTTTCCAACAGGCATATGAAATATCAATCTGCACAGGTACCTAAATGTTACGAGTGCAATGAGTTATTGGGTGATTGGGAAGTTGATGAACCGAAGACAATTGACTTCTCTAGATCGGCCTTCTGCTGTTTGCTCCTTGCCTGACGCCTGTTGCCCTGTCACTCTTCGCGTGCAGGCGTAAGGACGAAAGTGCTGCCCTATAAATCACGGCTCGTTCTTTCGGCGCGCAACCTTCTCCGGATGAGGAGCGGCCGCTTGCGTCAAGTCAAGTGAAAAGGCGCCCGCCGCTGTTCCCGCTGCCGTTTTTGTGCGCCAATAAAGTCTGCAGGGTTCACTTCTTATGGATATAATGAGCAATTCACATTGAGGTTATCGCCACTATCGTGCAGAAGATGCCCTCTCTCGAGCAAGAAAGAAACTAAAGAAAGCTGCGCGTTGAGTGGCCCATCGTGAAAGGGCTTTTATGTAAAAGTTTATGAGCCGGCCGCCAGTGGTGCGAAACGCCACCCGGGCCAACGGCAGAGCAGTGCGTTGGAGGACGAACCCTGGACCTCGGTCAGGATGACTTGCATTCCACACTTCTTGTAGTGCATCTCCATCTGGTTCGAATTGTCGGGTGAAAAACTGAAAATAATATATTGGTCTTCAATGCCCTGAGCTTCATGATGACTTGGCATGGGCCTTTTACTGTTACTTATACATTTGAATCTTCTGTTGAATTAAAATTACAAACGTAAATATGATGTAAACACGAGTGCCTGACTTTCTAGATATACCAATAAAAATTAATCAGCGGTCTTGCCTATTGAATCAAAAAATTACTTTAGTAAAGAAAATAGCATTGTTGTCGTTTTGTTCTGAAATATTTTAATTTTGTAGAATTGTCTGTGAACCATTGGCAAATGAAACGACACGATATTTGTGTTTTTCTGCAATTGGAATCTGTGTAAATACAATTGACAAAATTCATCGTATATTTGAAACGCGAGAGAATTATTCAAGGAAAGATATTGTAAAAGAATTTGCGTAAATTGAATGATATTCCATCTCGATGAAACTTAGAGAAACATCATAAGCCTACATGCATAGCCAAACACTCATAGGCCTACATGCGCATGTATAGACACAAGAAATGCACTAATTAACATTTTGATTGTAAAATAATATCAGTAATAATGAAGGTTACTAAGTTCAATACAAACCGTTGGAGAAGTGAAAAAAATGTATCTTGATTCTGTCGTAAATAGTATTTGTCTAATTCAGTATTGTTTTAGTATTGTTGTATCATATGAATCATGACTTATTTTCTGTAGTTTTCCGCAAATCTTCATTCTTCTGCTGTTGGTAGAACAAACTGCTTTGTTATTGATCGATATTTCTAGTAAATACAACGATTGTGATTGTGTCGACAGGGACTAAGTAATTTTACATACATTGAAAATTACGTAATTTCAAAATCTGCGTGAATTGAAATGTATTTCACGTCATTCGCGTCTGGTCGATCATGTTCGGACAGCCATGTACGCCCCCATCCGGCTACCATTTTCACATACCATTTTGACATTTTTTCGATTCGTCTTGAATTGACAGCCCTGTCCGCTGTCGCGGCAGACCCGCTTCCATTCATCATCCACCGTCATAAGGCGCCCGCCTAGCGACTCGTCAGCGACGACGCGACGCGACGCAATGCGACGCGACGCAATGCGACGCGATCCGACGCGTTGCGATGCGATGTGATGCGACGCGATCCGACGCGATGCGATGCGATGCGATGCGATCTGACGCAATCCGATGCGATGCGATGCGATCTGACGCAATCCGATGCGACGCGATGCGACGCGATGCGATGCGACGCGACGCGACGCGATGCGATGCGATGCGATCCGACGCGATCCGACGCGATGCGATGCGACGCGATGCGACGCTATGTGATGCGACGCGATCCGACTCGTTGCGACGCGATCCGACACGATGCGATGCGACGCGGCGGCAGTGACCGACCGTGGCCTTCGGTTCGGCTCCAGGCCCGCCCGAACGTGCCTCCGCGAACATTGACAGCGGAACGGCGGAAATAAAACAATCGGCCCACGCATCGGCGATTGTTCTGTACAGAAAAGGTGATTTTTATCGGCGGCGGCTGCAGCGGCCGGGCTCCGGGAACGAATGCTACTCGATCCCGATAAATAAGGTATTCTTGCGCCGTCCGATAACCGTCTGCACGATATATGGATGCGTGTCCCTTCATAGATTCAGCCGTCGCCGTGCAGAGCCTAATCAGATATTCATAAGCTGATATTTTCCTGCTGCTGCTGCTTCAGATTCGCTAAATATGGAATTTCGCTGCCGAAGCGCTTTCGTGGTTAGTATGTGTTGCATTGCGAATCTGGTGGCTTTCGATTTTTTTTACGAAACTGAATTTATAGAAGCGGCATTTAAATTTCATATTATCTTCCTTATAAAGGTGTTCGTTTTATCTGATAACTTTCTCTATGATCGTATATTAACTATAAAGGGAATGGTTTTTTCTTCGAGGTTGTCTCCTGTGTGTGTTTTTATCCTTTGCAATTGTTATCTCCCTTGTTATTAATGGTATGCCTGTTTCTTTGTATAATACTTTTCGATCACATGTATGTTTGGATACAAAGAGTTCTTTGAATTAAAAGATCATGTCCCTTTTGAAGCGAATGTCAAATTCTTGATTGTGGAAATACGTGAACGTTTTCTTCACTGCTACCTCGGACATCCATCTACATTAATTTGACATCTCTTTCGACTGTATTCTTTGTAGTTCTTTAAGTTCATTAGAAATGTAAATTACTTTGATTTGCTGAGAGCTTGTTTCGGCAGTTTGTGTATTTATATATTCGAGTATTGGTAATATATTATGGTATGAGCCGGAGTCAGATAAATATTTTAGCCAAAAAAATGTTGGTTTTATTGCTGTCATTTGTATCGACTTTCTTATCTACTCAATTGGCAACCAAATCGTTATGCGTCTTTGTCCAAAAGAAACAATCGCATTATTGACTTCCAATTCATATAGGAGGATGCTTGTTTTTTATACAAATACTGTTTGATTCCGATCTTGATGACGTTTTGCACGCTTGACTTTCCGATCAAGAATAAAGTCGCTGCATTGGATAAAAAACGCCAGTTCTTAAAATAAAAATAACATTTTTGGTAACCTGCAAAGCATTTAGATATTACTAACTTAAGACATAGTTATGGGTACGGCCGCCGGAAAGGCGAGGCATTATTGAAAGGGTCCGGGTGAGGCATGGCGAGGCGGCAAGAGGACACGGAAAGCTGATGGGTCGAAGAAGGAGGAAATG
This sequence comes from Teleogryllus occipitalis, assembly GCA_011170035.1. Classification (NCBI taxonomy): domain Eukaryota; kingdom Metazoa; phylum Arthropoda; class Insecta; order Orthoptera; family Gryllidae; genus Teleogryllus; species Teleogryllus occipitalis. Next base: position 94,687 of record BLKR01003487.1, on the reverse strand, counting down.
GGGGCGGGGCGATGAAAATAAAACGCCTTTCTTTTCACGATATTGACGTAATTGTTCCTTTATCGTCTCCAATGTACGATTGTGAAAAATAAATGCCTGGACAATGTTGTGGTTACTTCGGATAGTAAGCAATTCAGGACGTTTTCAGCACAAAAATGCATTTATCGAATCGAGGCGAAGAAAATTTTCCTTAGCAGTCTCAGAAAATTCTATATAATTTGTGTTGGTAACTGAAGTTTTTAATTCAAGAAAGGAAAACATTTTTTTGACAATCCTGATAACTCAGCAAATTACTGTGCCTTTCTACAGTAATACAATGTTTCAGAAATTAAAACAATCCCACTGTAATAAACTGTATACATAATAGCACACCAATACGTTAACAAATATGTCAACAGTAATTACATGAACATTAAATTTCATGACGGTCAATAATAACATGCATACGAAACTGATTAGGAAGTTTTTTCTGACCCAGTATATTACATTGTGATGAGTTTTATAGACAAAAAAATAAAAATGGGTAATAAAGTCCCAAAATCGGATGAATTATAGATAATTAATTTACCTTATAAGAAATAATTATTATTCCTTCAGAAGGAGAGATATATTCTGTTGCTATATTTTCGCGTTATAATAAATAGATATTTTGTGAAACATCGTAAAATATCGTTGGAAGAGAACTCTCTGATCAAATGTGCGAAAAAATATAGTAGTGTGACTTGTAGAGAAGCTTGTAATGAAAAAATTGCGTGTTAAAATGTGTGGGATATCCTCAAGCAAACATAATTATTAGACCAGGAATTCTCGAACTTATTTCGTCTAAAAAGAATATAGAGTCCTATTCCTCTGTTGTCAATCAATATTTTAACGCAGTCCACTGTCAGGAATTAATTAAATTTAATATAGATTTAATGTACGACTGTGTATGAATCTTAATGTACCTTGTACATTAAAGTGAGATTAATTTACTTGTTCGTTAAATTTAATGCTTAAATTAAAATCTACTGTACATTAAAATGGACAGTACATTAAAATTGATGTATCTCGTACATTAAAACGAAATTAATATGCTCGTGCATTAAATTTTCTCAAGTGCTCGACTTTATGGGGGTGCACGTGGACTTGTGAACGCCACTGCGACGCGAGATAAAGAGGCAGGATTGGTGCTGAGGGGGGGGGAAGGGCGAACGTCATTTCGAGGAAGGGCCAACGGGCAGCTGCTGCGCCAGTGGCCACGCTGTCACCACGGCGACCACCGCAGACGGACAGTTGTTGCACAAACGCCGCTCTGTGGCGGTCGCTTCGGCCCGCCCCCGCCTTCTAGGCGCGTCACCCTGTGGCGACCACGCTACTTCTCTTGGCCACTAAATGACTAGGGTCCCGTCACCAGCGAAAACTAAGAACTCGTTTAACGATTGCTCTTCCGAGAACTTTCGAATTTGACACGCATCTGTGGTTCTGACCCGTTTTTTCTTTAAGAGAATCAGTTCAAACGAACTAATTACTATGACTAATGTTTTATCTAAAAGATAGTATGAATGTGTATAAGTGTATTATATTAAGTACATTATTAACATTATGAAAATATCTAGTGGTGTACTTCGTAGATGTTAGCTTTTTGATAAGGTATTTTTGAGATTATGATTAATATTACATTGACTCTGTTCGTAAACACATAACCGCAGAGAATGTGACTGAAAAACACCAACCTAAAAACCAAGACTGTATGATGCGAAAAAAATTGTACTTAAGTTGTATCGGGTCACCTTTTCGTCTCTCTCAGCGACCAGCCCATCCGACACCTCACAAATCTTTCTTTTCTCATATTTTCATTGCTTCGGATATTCCTTCGGACATTATTTCTGAAATTTCCTTCATCTCGGCTCACAGAGATAGCTCGTGAGTCCTTTTCCGTTAGTCACTTCAGGGCGGCAGGTATACAGTTTGAGGGACGTTATCTAATTGTTCTAGGGGTAACACGATTCATAGTGGTTAGGTCTACCTTACCACGCCATAGCACACACCACTCATGCCTTATTCGGAGTTAGAACGTAGAGTGTGAAGGTAACTCGTGGTCTGATGTAGCTGCCCAAATCCCGTGGGTCACTAAGCCGCCAAAGAATCAAAGGACGTTTGGCGGAGAAAAGTGATTGGTTTGATTGATTGATTTTTTCGTGTTTCCGGGCGCGTCAACTGCTTCGGTCATTAGTCCCGTTAGTGTAGTGCATGTTTTTTCTCGGTAGATGGCGGTGATCTTTCCCCACTGGATGGCGAGATCCGGCGCCGACCTACCGTCGGCTAGTGGGGTTTCCCCCTAACCAGGACTCTCCCACCAGCGGGGCACCGCCCCATTCGAGACAAGCTCTAAGCTCCCGACCGGTCTCCCGGAATATGTGGTAGTGTAGTGCATGTTAGTGTAAGTGTGTGTGTAAGGGGAGAGGATAGGACAAGGAAGAGGAAGGACAGATCGCGCGCGGTCCGTGGCCCGTTTGGTAGGGTACTGCTCCGGCATTCGCCTGGTGTTGATCGGAGAAACCACGGAAAACTACCGATCAGAGCAGCCGGCCGCTAGAATTCTCCTCCAGACAGCGACTGAATTCGACCTAGCTGAAAAGCTAGTGCCGAAAATCCTGCCCCAATCAGGACTCAAACCTAGGACCGGTCAGAGGCGCTGCTGTGACATCAGTTGATGAATTGAGCTACCGCAACCGGTAGAAAACTGATTGGAGACGCCCCACCATGCCACAACACAATCAAACGTCCATCATACCAGTGGCAGGATTCCAAACCGCCATCCTTTGGTCGAGACCGCCAAGGTGCGGTAGCCTTAACAATCTGGGTTATTTGCGTAGTCTATAGAAACTCGGAATAACAATTTTATAAATAAATTTTACATTTTTTTACATAATTATTGCCACCCAATTTATTTCATGAGGCACATTGTTTCACTCATGGGCCAAACTGGGCTACATTTTACAATGTAAACCATGTAAACTATTTGAAGTACTCTAACGACATTGACGGACAAACATGCAGCAATCTGCGGGGCACGCTGTTTTATTATTCATACAGAGGGGATACGACCTGCTCTCATTACAGTCACTGGTTGTCACGAAATAGAACTGCTGGAATTTCTACGTGCTCTGAGTCAGCCGGCGGCCTCATGGGCCTTCAGACGGGGTCTCAGCTGGGGCGGCAGGTGGCCTCATTGCGCGCAATGTGTTTAAGGCATATTACTGCACAACCTCGCCAATCTTAAGTTCGCAAATCCGAAATTTCGGATAATCCGCACAGAAGTTGGGATCTAGGAAAAATAAAGAAATGAAATAAAGTGCTTTCTTTACACTACACAAAATCAGTTTTTAATCATTATTGTAGAACTGAACTATTATTGAAACACAGGCTGTAGAACTGAGTAATGTAGAACTGAGTAATTACTGAAACACAGGTTGTCAAAATGAAACATTTATTGCATTGGTAACTACTGTGTATATCATATGTTTATGTAGCAGTAATTTTCACTTACTCGAAGTTGCAAAATCGGTAATCTTCTTTTGCCATAAGAAACTGACAAGCTTGGTGATGCGATCACTACGCTACGTTGCCAGTTTCTCACATCGCACACGGTGCATTCACTGGTAATCCTCTAGATGTTATTTGAATATGAACGGTGCATTTTTTTCGGATAATCCGAACATTTCCGAATCCGAACAGGCCGCATCCCCAATTACTTCGGTATACCGGGGTTCTACTGTAGCTTTTAATAATTATGTGTGGGGTGGAGTTGAGTCATCTGATCATTTTAGACTATAACAGTGTATAATAGTCATTTTTTTAATACGTCCCCAGTCGTGACTGTTCTTCGCGGCCGGAAGCAGAAGCGATCCGCCTCCAGACGCGGCCTCCCGCCGCCCGCCCGCCGGACGCGCGTTTTGGACGGTGACGTAGGCGACGCGTGACGCACCGGGAAGGCGACGACGCCGTCGCCTGCGATCTGGAATGGGTCTTAACTCGCTCTGGCTTCTGTGAGTGGGTGTATGTGGGCGGAATCGACTTCGAAATGCACCAGCACGGCGACCCATGCAACAGTTTGCGGAACCGCCCACGGGAAAACGCTTTGATTGATTGATTGATTTTTTCGTGTTTTCGGGCGCGTCAACTGCTTTGGTCATTAGTCCCGTTAGTGTAGTGCATGTTTTTTTTTCGCGGGAGATGGCGCTAATCTTCCCCCGCTGGACGGCGAGATCCGGCGCCGACCTACCGTCGGTTAGTGGGGTTCCATCCTAACCAGGACTCTCCCACCAGCGGAGTACCACCCCAACCGAGACAAGCTCTACGCTCCCGATCACCGGAATATGTTATGTGAACATATGATATGTTACACATGTTAGTGTAAGTGTGTGTGAATTTGCAAAGGAAGAGGATAGGAAAGGGAACAGGGAGGAAGGATCGCGCGTGGTCTGTGGCCCGTTTGTTAGTTCCGGCAATCGCCTGGTGTTGATCGGAGAAACAACGGAAAACTACCGATCGGAGTAGCCGGCCGCTAGAATTCTCCTCCAGACAGCCACTGAATTTGGTCTAGCTGAAAAGCTAGTGTCGAAAATCCTGCCGCCGTCAGGACTCGAACCTAGGACCTCCCGGTCAGAGGCGCTGCAGTGTCATCAGTTGATGCACTGACTTCCCTCTCCCGGTGAAACGCTTTGGAAAAGAAGGGGATTGAAGGTTGTTTTTTTTTTAGTTGTGTTCAAGGTGAGATGATAAGTGTAAATTTAGGGATTATTGTAGTATTGGAGGAACCACGATTCCTTTTAACTTCATAATCCATGAACATACTTGTTGATGAAATAGAGTGCATTTCCCTTGCCGTTTTAATCACACTACGAGTATGTTGCTAAGTCCTCGGGATCAGATATGTACCATAATTCTGTTTTCATTTTTTACGGAGATACAAAACAGTATGAAATCCTTGCTGTGTGTGTAAAAATGTTCATACTGGTTTTATATTTGTCAGTTTCTTCATAATTGTGAATTAAGAAACCCAACAAATTTAATACTACCTACTTAGCTTTCAAACGCATTGGACAAATAAATAAACACTTCAAAAATATTTATGAAGTAGAACACATTTTCACGAATCAGTATAACTTCGATCATATATGAAAAATAATTATGAAAGTAACTTTGTCCAAGAACTTTGTTCCAATAGCCAAAGGAAACACATAACACGTAATCGTCAACTCTCGTTAGTATTACTTTCTTAACTCGTGTCACAGGATATTTCGATGTTTCTTTCCTGTACACTTTCATCGAAATACCACAAAAGAACAATTTTAGTCGAATTTTTTATTCCGTTAGCCGGTTAGTGATTCATCTAAAATAAGACTTCAAAAGGCATGTTGTTTCAAGGAACACTCACTTCAGATCCAAGGTACCGAAGTGAGTTACCATTTAAAGTCCAACAAACTAGCAACAAAAATACTCGAAAGCAATTTTCGCTTTGAATTTTTCTGTCAAGAGATATGTTAGAGCGCAATAGCTGATTTACGATCTTATTTCATTAGAAATTCCATTTGGCGTCTCTCTGCGCCGTGACAGTTCATTTGCCTTTCGTTCCGTGCCGGAAAATGTCAAGGCATCGCACGAAATCGATAATTCCTTGGGAGGGAAGTGTCTATCGCAATGCATTTGCTTCGAAGGCTTTTCATGTCAGGGTATGTTTGCTGCGACAGAAAATTCGATTATGGTGATGTATCTATTACGTAATCTTTAGGTAATGTATTTAGCCGTGTAATGGAGTAACATATCATTTGAAGAAGTACATTCTGTGCGTAAAGTGACACGTCGATTAATTTCCACATTCGATAAAATGTAATAAATTTTATGGTTGAAGTTCTCTTAGTAGGCAAATAATTGATTCGATGTCGAGTTACCATGATCACAAGTTACAAATGCATGTGTATGTATATAATAAATAAAATTATATTTTCATTACTGCAGTTGTATGGATTACATTACATTGAATCGATTTCTTCCAGATCGGTAAATATGAAACACTCGCTATGTTTTTGAACTCGCGTTATGGAAACTTCTGATTATTTGATAATGCGCCTTGTATCTTCGTGGTAATACAGTCGACTCCGGTTATAGTGAACTTCTGGGGACTAACATGTTTGGTTCAACAAATATCCGAGGTTATTTGTTGTCAAAAATTAAATGGAATTTCTCCATAATACTTGAATTTATTAATATACAGCAAAATTCATTAACAACACGAACTGAAAATTTCAATATTTTTATTTGTGCGTAAAAAAATAATGTTCAATTGTTTACTTCGTATATCCTTCATTAGATCCTTCTCCAGAGCTCGTGCTCTCTCCATACTTGATTCTGCATGGTCCTCTGTCTCTAAGTATGGTAATGCAGTCTTGGCACCTTTCAATGCCTCTTGCACTGTTGGAACACCTTCCTACTCTCCGAAGGCCCTTTCAATCGCCTAATAACATACGAGATCCAATTAATTTCCAGGACTTACTTTCTATGTTCACTATAGCCGAGGTTCAGGTTCACTATAACCGAATCTTCTTAAGCTTATTTATAATGTAAGTGAAACGGGAGCAGTGACTTAAGTTCACTATAACCGAGGGTTCACTATAACCGAGTACACTACAACCGCAGTCGATTGTATTTTCGCCGTGTACTCTGTTGTGCGAAACGTAGACGTCGTTGGGAAGGAGTTGGCCTAAGAGACACCCCAAGGCTTCCATTCCACCTCCGGCCAACAACGAGCGTGGAATGCTGGCGTAGTGGTTGTTCAAACATCCGTGCGCAGCACATGCTGAACGGCGACAGCAGGCTTCACTGGCCTTTGCGGGCGCAGTCTGCATTCCGGACCTACCCGTTCTCTCGAGAGGTCTGTCTATGCGCACACGATTGATTGCTTGACTGATTGATTGAATTATGGTTTCGGGCACGTCAACTGTTACGGTCATTAGTCCCGTACATGTAGTGCATGTAATATCTCGAAAAGAGAAGAGACTGGGATGTGTGATCCGGCGCCGACCTACGTCATGTAGCGTGATCCCTCCTCCAGGTATCTCCGCAAGTCGAGCATCACCGCAGCGCTAAGCTCCCGACTGGTCTCCCGTCGTGTGCGAATGTGTAGTGCATGTAAGTGTAAGTGTGTGTGTAAGGGGAGAGGAAAGGACAAGGGCGAAGAAGGAATGATCATGCGAGGTCCGCAACCCGTTTGTTAAGGTATTGGTCCGACATTTACTTGGTTAATTGACAGTAGTTTAACGTGATTTCTTAAACGAAGAAATCACGTTAAACTACTGTCAGAACAGTCGACCGCTAGAATTCCCCTCCTGGCAGCTGCTGAAAATGATCTAGCTCTCTAGCTAGTGATAGCAATTTTTTCCAAAACATCGATACATCACTAAAGGCTTTTCCATGTTGATGAAAACATCAACGAGAAAACATCGATGTTTTAATTATAAATTAATGAACATGCTATTTTTCTATCCATTTTTAATTACAGTACGTAAATGGAATTTTTTTATTGTTTGGTTACCAGCATGTTAGTATTATGTAAAAATTATTATCGAATGTAAAAATTGACAATAAAAAACATAGTGTTTTGCTATCGATTTCGTGTTTCACTGTCGATTTAGGCAGTGACACGCCTAGCGATAACATACATTCATAACACGAACAGTTCCCAAACTTCCTCAGATTGCACAGGCGAAATGTGCAGCGTGATAAAGATGACGCCAAACAACGATATTGATGTGGATTGCTGCTACTCTACAACGTGCTTAAAATCCCTTTATTAAAAAAAACATTTAAAAAATTAATAAAACATTGATGTTTTTGCAACAAGATACTGATGTGAAGAAACATGGAAAGCAGAATTTCGATGTTAATATATCGATTTTTCTGGTGGTAAACATCGTTGTTTTAAAAGTATCGATGTTTTTTTGCCAGCTGGTTCATGTCTCAGTAGTGTGTAGACAGTCGGGTACTGGAAGCCCGATGCATAGGCACCAGTTGTTGCCCTGAGCTGGAGCTGGAGCTGCAGTCGGGAAGAAGCGCCGCGTGGCATTCCCCGAGCGCCTGCGCGCCGCCCTGGAGCCGCCGCCCGCGCACTTCCTGCCCCACGCCCACGCCCACGCCCACGCCCCATCTCTCCCGCCCGGACGGGATTCGGCTTTGGGCTTACGCCACTACTGGCTATATACAGGATGTCCGCGGAGGAAACGGCGAAAATCGGAAAATAAGCTTTTAAGACAATTTTAAGCATATTTTGTCTAATAAACTACTTGGATATTCTGAATGGCTGAGCCGTAATGAGCACTCAAAAGTTGATTTTGAAAAATGCTTTCTATGGAAAAATTTGCTTTGCAGAAGCATAGAAACACTCCAAAAACATGTAAATAGTATATTACTTACAAAAAAAAAAGAATATATTTTTTCAGAAAGAAAAATTAACCAAGAAATAAAAATGCACCCAATTACACAATTCGTCTGCTTTTTTTTATTTTTGGGTGAATTTTTCTTTCGGAACAAATAAATTAATTTATTTTGTATTTAATAAACAATTTGTATATATTGCTTCAGTGTTTATTTGCTTCTACAAAGCAAATTTTTGCTTAGAAAGCCGTTTTTCAAATCAACTTTCGACAAACTTAAATATTAAGTTTATTATTATTACATTTTATTATTTTTATTATCAATAATATAACATCTCGGGTGGCTCATGGAGAGCGTGCTAGTTTACTGAGAGACGGTCCCAGGTTGTATTCGTGGCCAATGCAAAAATTAGTTTCTAATACGGATCGTCTCAGTTTATATAGCTTTGTTATGAAAGAAAGCTCAGGTTGGCCAAATAAGCTATATACGGTGATGAGAATACGCCATTCTCCCGAAATGTTTCCCGTACCCCCAGACGTGGATAAGAAATGAAACAAATTTGGACCCCTATCCGGGAACACCGCTAGCCGGCAGAAGTCGGTTTAATCTGATCCTAAGTGACAAGTACACATATCATTAATATTACATTGATATTTATTTATTATGTAAATTACTGCCAACGAGTTGAAATCAATTTTCAGTCAAATATGAGTATTTCTATTGTATATCTTAATTCCACACTCTTTGCGAAGAATGCGCGTGTACCTCGCATATTTTCGATTATTCAACATAGCCTCATTTCAGCGGAGAGAAGAGTTGTGTATTGACTCTGCCGTCACTTCACAAAAGTTCTCGACCCTGGCACTCCCGGATTTGAAACAGAGAGGCAAATCTCTCAGCAACGACAGGCAAATACACATGTCAGGGGCACGTCTCCCGCCACCAAGGGCTGTCGCTCTCGTCGAAAGTTCTGCGCTGGGGAATATTGAAGGCGGCGATTTTGGTTGGTTGGTTGGTTGGTTGGTTGGTTTTTTCGTGTTTCCGGGCGCGTCAACTGCTTCAGTCATTAGTCCCGTTAGTGTAATGCATGTTTGTTCTCGGGAGATGGCGGTGATCTTCCCCCGCGGGATGGCGAGATCCGGCGCCGACCTACCGTCGGATAGTGGGGTTCCCCCCTAACCAGAACTCTCCCACCAGCAGGGCACCGCCCCAGCCGGGACAAGCTCTAAGCTCCCGACCGGACTCCCGGAATTTGTGGTAGTGTCGTGCATGTTAGCGTAAGTGTGTGTGTAAGGGGAGAGGAGAGTACAAGGAAGAGGAAGGAAAGATCGCGCGCGGTCCGTGGCCCGTTTGGTAGGGTAGTGCTCCGACATTCGCCTGATGTTGATCGGAGAAACCACGGAAAACTACCGATCAGAGCAGCCGGCCGCTAGAATTCTCCTCCAGACAGTGACTGAATTCGACCTAGCTGAAAAGCTAGTGTCGAAAATCCTGCCGCCGTCAGGACTCGAACCTAGGACCTCCCGGTCAGAGGCGCTGCAGTGACATCAGTTGATGTACTGAGCTACCGCTCCCGGTGAAGGAGGATGAAAATTTGAAACATGCGATGCACAAGGATGAAATGTTCAGATTTGAGCTCTTCAAAATTGGAAATCATATGGATGTTTTATTGTTTAAAGAAGTAGAAGCAAAATAAAATATCCGATTAGGATTTCTGTGGATTACTTTCAGACTTGAAGAATCAAGATAATTTGAGGTACCTGGTGTTGATTTAATTGCAAGTTGAATTGAAACAAGACATTTCTTGATGTGTGTGTCGCAAATATATTCATGTTTTCATTATCGACCCTCTTAAAGATGGGGTATTAATTAATCTGTTGATTTATCTACAAATTGATTAATTATTTCTTATCAGAAAGCGTTCATGTCAGTTAGCCTCTTCCCGTGTACGTGGGAGTGTCCGCGCTTTGATATATCGCCCTAATCTAAATCGTTCAACGCACGTCTTCGAACTTTCTCGCTTCGCGAGATGGAGCTGAGAGATGAGAGCGAGCGACGTGAAGAACAAGAGGAAGAACAAGAGGATGAAGAAGATGAAGATAATGATGACGATGTTGATGATGCTGATGAAGATTAAGAATATGATGATGATTAAGAAAATGATTAAGAAGAAGATGATGATGATTAAGAAGAAGATGATGATTAAGAAGAAGATGATGATGATGATTAAGAAGAAGATGATGATGATGATTAAGAAGAAGATGATGATGATGATTAAGAAGAAGAAGATGATGATGATTAAGAAGAAGATGATGATGATTAAGAAGAAGATGATGATGATTAAGAAGAAGAAGATTATGATGATTAAGAAGAAGAAGATTATGATGATTAAGAAGAAGAAGAAGATAATGATGATTAAGAAGAAGAAGAAGAAGATGATGATGATGATGATGATTAAGAAGAAGATGATGATGATGATGATTAAGAAGAAGAAGATGATTATTAAGAAGAAGAAGAAGATGATGATGATGATTAAGAAGAAGAAGAAGATGATGATGATTAAGAAGAAGAAGAAGAAGAAGAAAATGATGATGATGATGATTAAGAAGAAGATGATGATGATTAAGAAGAAGATGATGATTAAGAAGAAGAAGATGATGATGATTAAGAAGAAGATGATGATGATGATTAAGAAGAAGAAGAAGAAGAGGAAGAAGCTTGTTTGCGTTGGGTGGCGTGAGTGCCCGAGCGAGAGCCGCGCGGATCGGCGCAGTCGACACGCGCAGCAATCGCTGCGGAAAGGCGAGTGAGGCATCGCCCAAAACAACGCGTGGGCGCCGCGCGATCCATTCCAGCGCGCGGATGGACGCGCGGGCGAGTGAGTGGGCGAGCGGGCGCCCGGCGGCGGCGGCGGTGGGGCAGGCGAGCAGAGTGGCTGGTCAAAAAGCACCCGTCGGGAGACGCTGTCAGGATTTGTGCTGGGTTAGAAAAAATGATATGAGACAAGTTTCTTGTGGTACACGTAATCTATGGATATTACGCGATGAATTCAATAGCTTCTTGTGGGAGACGTAAGCTACGTTATGGATATCTAGAAGGAATATCAGTAGCAAAAATAATGTTAAGATTGACATTCCATAATAAAATGTTGCTAAAAACAACTTAGTGCCTAAATGTGTATTGCTAAAAACAATTCCATTCATATACTAATTTCCAGGACGATTCTTTTGGTACTCATTGACTTCAACGGATTTGTAATTAGATAACGATTTATCGTATATGCATAGTTACTGTTATTAATCGCAGATCATGCTGTACTACGAGAAGCCTGGGCTAGACATCCCTCAGAGCATCACTGCATGTCACGTCTCTACAGGGTTAGTCATGCCCCATAAAGCTGGCTCACACACTGCAACAGAACACAAAGGGAACTAACTCATCATTTTAGTCTAATTAAATGCTCTATCTTCAAATTTTGAGCGTTTGTAATTTTCTCAAAAATCAATGTTTAGCCAGCTTTAGAATATAGTCAGCTGACACAAATAAAAAATAAAAGTAATAACAAAACTACTGATATGCAAATTATATATTAATTATAGACTCACGAAAATTACTAATATCATTTATAACTATTAATATTTATTATTGTAAAAACATAAATTACAACTCTCAGATCATACAGTAAATAAAGGCAACTGATTAATTGCTAAGAAGAGAGCAGAACATAAACTATTTCTGACGCTGAATATTCATATAATAGGGTAGTATTAGTTTATTTAAGGCAAGAATTAAGTGCTCGTCAACTTAAGCTAAAAATGTCCCAAAAGTATTAGTACGCTCTACGGCCCGACTTTCAAAGCCTAATAATTTTAGCATAGCCTACAAAACTTTAGAAAGCGTCAGAATTAGACGGTTTACAATGTAATGCATAATAAATGCGGACGAAGCGCGCGCGCGCACGCACGCACGCACGCACGCGCGCGCGCGCACGCACTCACGCACTCACGCACGCGGGCACGATTGTATACAAACATACACAATGATTGGGGACGGGAACAGAGAGGTTGCACTGAAAGTTCCTTCAACGTCCGTTTCAGAAATGATCTGTGAGTCAAATGTGTGCTTCAAATTGAAAAAGTTTGAGAGAAAACGTATGACGCCCATTCTTTCATACATATACCATAACGTGTGGTATACAAAACGTTAATCAACTTGGCACAAAATGCTGAAATGTGGGTGAGATAAAACTTTCGATGTGGATTCTTTTACACAGACACTGGAGGTCAATATTTCGATATGAAAAATATTTAAAAATTGTTGTGATCTTACGCGTCTGCATACCTCTAAGGGTAATTATTGAAGTATAATTTAGTATTTAGTAGATTATCAGAACCTTGACATATTACTCGATGTACATTTGAAACTCCGCGAAACAAAATTTTAAAAAAACAGTTCCCAATTTTTTGGCGCTGTTGTTTATCCCTTATGCGATTTGAAATTTGAAATATTAGTGGTGTATTTAACAATATCTCGGTCTTATGTCGATGGTTTAGAACACACGTATTGTACGTCCAGATTTTCTTAGTTTCGAGAAAACCACGCTTAAAAGTTTGTAACTGTGCGGTTACTTATAGAGCGAAAAATGTTGACTTCCCGGAAAATGTTCGCTGTCCAGAGAAAAGCATGGTCTCTTTCCTTACACGGACAGTCAATATTTGCACACGAAGTAGATGCGAACCAAGGGTCTCCAAAATTGCATTAACTCAAAAACGACCGTGTGTGGACTGTCCATGGAACTTTGGTTATCATTTCTGTTGGAATCCGTTCTCAGTTACTCTGGGGCCATTCCTCGCCAACTCTTTATCTGGTCCCGAAGGCTAGTGTTTCACTCTTTTTCAATTTATTATTTGATTCTTTTATACAAATATCAGTTTCTTGAACTAGACATATATAATTATGGCTTAATAAATACATCTTAACGTAACTTAATACTAGTATAGAGGTTGTGGAAACCGTGATTGCACTCGCAAATTCTATTCTAGAACTGAAAACAATTTACAAAATACGTGCAATGGATATTTCTTTTTGATGCGAGTGGAGAGAGTGAGGGGTTTACAGAGACTGAATGAAGATAAATTTTGGATGTGAATATTGCAGAAATTATGTGGCAGGTAAGCAATGTGGTGAATGATGGGATCGAGGTTGAATCATTGGTGGTTGGAAATGAAGCAGGGTGCATTGGTGATGGTGCGAAGGAATAGGTTCTGTAGTATTTGGATTTTGTTGACATCGGTTTTTGCAGCATTAATCCATTCTGGGCAGGCAGAAGTGTCGGTTTGATTATTGTTTTGCGAAGTTATATTGCTGCGTAATATGGGAGGTATTGATTCCCATTAATTAGTGTTTTTTGTTGATGCAGTTGGTTTTTAGATTGTATTATTTTGATCTCTGTCTGTTGCTTCCAGTTTATTTTGGTATCCATGTGCAGTCCTAAATATTTTATGTTTTTTGGGGGGAGCAGTGGCGTAGTGTAGTGGGGAATGCAGGGACAACGCGTCCTGGGCGGCTCTTTTAAGGGAGGGGGGCAAAATTTCACAATAAATAATAATATCTTGTAAAAAAAAAGAATTCATTTCATATTTTTGTGGAACCTATGAATCGGAACGATTGAAACGCACAGAATCTTTAATTACTTATTCTGTAACAACTCACTTTATATGAATATATAGGTAGGGATTATTATGTTGTAAAACATGTATACATGACTTTTTTTATTTGTAACCTGAACCATAAAAAAATAATGATTGTTTTTGTCGAATAGTTCTTTAGAATTTCGGTATATTCTAATCTTTTGAATTAAAATACCTAAATAAGGGGGCGGCGAAATTTTCCACCGCCCCGGGCGGCTGACACCCACGGTACATCACTGTTTTATGTCAGGCCAAGGGGCCCCCTTTGAAAATGTTGGAGAGGGACATTGCCCCTCTGGTCTCCCTCTGTGCGCACGCCCCTGGCTTCTTATGTGAATAATTGATTGTAGTCCTGTGTAATTAAGGAATGCATTCGTAAGACCGGTAACGGTAGCTCAGTGCATCAACTGATGTCACTGCAGCGCCTCTAACCGGGAGGTCCTAGGTTCCCACTCCCCACGGCGGCAGGATTTTAGACACTAGTTTTTCAGTCGCTGTCTGGAGGAGAATTCTAGCGGCCGGCTGCTCTGATCGGTAGTTTTCCGTGGTTGCTCCTATCAACACCAGGCGAATGCCGGAGCAGTACCCTACCAAACGGGCCACGGACCGCGCGCGATCTGTCCTTCCTCTTCCTTGTCCTACCCTCTCCCCTTACACACACACTTACACTAACATGCACTACACTACCACATATTCTGGGAGACCGGTCGGGAGCTTAGAGCTTGTCTCGGCTGGGGCGGTGCCCCGTTTGTGGGACAGTCCTGGTTAGGGGGAACCACCCACTAGCCGACGGTAGGTCGGCGCCGGATCTCGCCATCCAGCGGGGGAAGATCACCGCCATCTCCCGAGAAAAAACATGCACTACACTAACGGGACTAATGACCGAAGCAGTTGACGCGCTCGGAAACACGAAAAAAACAAACCAAACCATTCATAAGAAACTTGTTATTAGGGTAAAGCTAGTGGAGGGTACCGTGGGATGGGGCAAGCGTTCCACTGTGCGCGGGAGGCGGCGGCGGCGGCGGCGGCGTCAGCAGGGCGGGCGCGCGCGCTGGGCGACGCTCTAGGCAGCGGCGTGACGGCGCGGCGACGGCGGCTGGAGGCGGCGCGGCGGAGGCGTTGGCGGGGACGGCTGCGGCTAGGCGCGGCGCGGCCCAGTCGCCCAGTCTCAGACGGTCGGGTGTTCGCTTGCCACGCGCGCTCCACTGTCCGTCGCCGCCGCCGCCACCGCCGCCGCGGCCTCGTGAGTGCTCGCGCGCGCGTGTAGTAGTGAGTGCCCGCCCGGCCACGTGACCCTACCTCCGCCGCCGCCGCCGCCGCCGCCGCCGCCACCGCCGCTGCGAGGAGCGGATAGCTTAGGTGAGTGGCGCAGCGTCGTGCCGGGCTGGGGCTCGAGTGGGTACTCGGTTTATAAAGCTCCACGAGCGAGAGGTGTGGTTGCCTCCGGAGGAATTCAACGATCAAGATCCAAAGAGGTATTGTTAAGCCTTCTGGAATCGTGGGATAAAGAGGGGGCGTGGTCGGGGTGCAGCACGAGGCAGACTCGCTGAGCTCGTGCTTCAGTGTCTTGGAAGATGAACTGAAATATGAATTAATAATATGCATAGCCACCAGAAATGATTACTGAAGTGTAAAACAACATACTTTCTGCTGTCAAAATAATACTATCCATTCTTCTAGGATATTATGTAATTGTTAATGTTGTAATGTAAACACCAAATTTCGAGAAAGAAAAGAGCTATTTTAAAACACACTTTGCAGTAGCTGTATCCTAATAACACTTCTTATGAATGATTCCCTAATTACACAGGACTACAATTAATTATTCACATAAGCCACAGGCGACCGCACAGAGGGAGACCAGAGACGCTATGTTCCTCGTGGACATTTTCGAAGGGGGCTCTTGGTCTGACGTAGTAAAACAGTTCATTTCCTTGTATATGTTCGTTCGCTGGGTTTTCCCTTTTTGACATGACAATTTGAGAAATCTCTATTCGACATTCGGGGAAGAGGCTCGCCCAGTCATCTGGCAGTCATGTAAATGATTTAATATAAAACCATTTGTATTTATTGATTCAACAAAAAAGTTGTAATTTCATTCTCATTGTAAATGTGTTTTTCTTATACTAGTAAAATATTCCATGTGTAAATAAAAAAGCTCACAGGCAAAGAAGGCTCATAAATGTAGTACCCCACTCCATTTAGACTACGCACACTTAAGAAGAACAAATTTTTAAAAAACTAACTGTAAATTAAATTTACCATCAGTGCTATCTTCTCTTTCAAGAGGGGAACTCATTTCGCTTTTTTGTCGTGCCTCACAGTTGTTTATTTTTACTTCCATAGATCTATTTCCTTTTGAAGCAAGCGACAGTCCTTAATTACAGTGATAAAGCTAGAAAGAGTTGGTTCCCTATGTCTTATATATTTCGACGGAGGAGTCTATACATTTCTAATGAGAATAGCTCTTGAGGATGTTGCGTTGGGGAGTAAGTTGTAGAGCGATGGTGCTTATCATCCAATCTTCGGTCCCTCGTGCGGCGTCGAAAGAGGGTTCTTCCCCTGTGCCTGGGCGTCCCTGCGTGTTCCATATGGATTAGCCATGTCTGCTGGAAGCGGCGGATGGCATTGAATCCGTAAAGGTTAACCGTTGAAGTGGGCGGACAGTAGGTGGGAACGTAGATTGTTGGGATTTCGTGTCACGCATTGGATTCATGAGATTTCATTTAATTAAGTTTGGGTGTTTTCGGTATCTTTCTTCGCACTTCTACTCACCGCTTCCGCAACAATTAGTTCAACCATTTTATTATAGTTCGATTCATGAAGAATAGCGTAATAAATTGATTGTAAGAAATTACCGACTTCACGATGCTTTCTTATTGCATTCTGTGAAAACATGTATATGAGACAATAATTGAAGTTGTATTGATTGCTCTGAAGATTAGGGACCAATTGCGTAGTACAAAGTTTAATGACTAGAGCCCGGAGTCAGGCATTTATTTTGCCTCAAATGGGCTGCAAAAATGCATTTATTTTTTCTAAAAAAGTTAGGCAAAGAGACACTTATTCTGGCTAAAAATAGAGATGCAAAAAGGAATGTAAACAATAAATAATCAGATTTGAAAGGAATTGTGTAAAAAATTAATAATTAAAATTATTCACATTTTTACTCTGACTCTAAAATTTGGATTAGTGCTTACGTGGAAGGAAATAATACTTTCTTTCTAATATTGATTTCTCATGACCACAAGGTGTGATGGCTACGAATTTATTATACTCGAAACGCTGTCTCTTTGAAATGCTATTTTGAACTCGCTTTTGAATTTTGAAATGAAATTAGTGAAAACAGAATTATATGTTTCGTCCTTCGTACTTGTGTAATCGCCAGAACTGGGAAGGGTATATCACATACAAAGAGCTCTGTCTTCAAATTTGATCGGAGGACTCCTTAAAAAGGATATGGATTCCTCGTCAACGCATAAAGACTGCCGGCATCAATGAAAAATTAAGTATCTTAACTGGTATGATCTACCTTTTTTCATTTAAAATTTTAACACTACCTGGCCCTGGAGTCTCTGGTCCTACAAAAAGACAAAACATAACGTGTTGTTCAGGCTTGAAGATATGTTTCCAGCATCGTCAAGATCGGTGCTAGGAGAAAGCAAAATTATGAAAAAGACAGAAAAAGGCAATATACCAAAAACAACTAAAACAGGGATAAAAAAGCAAAATTAAAATTACTAAAACAACTCCTGAAGTGCAATTAATTGCTTTCTATTGTTAAGACATGCAATCATAACAATATTAAAAGGGCATTTTATCAAACTTCTGGGCTCTATTAATGACAAAGACCTTCGTTGACGATAGTATTCTGAAAACTACGTTTTAATCAAGACGAGTTTTCATCGCTTCATGTATACGAGACGACTTTTCCACGTTCTCGTGTTCTCCTATGCTTTAAATATAATTTTGCTGAAACTTGATTTTAGGATTTAGAACCATTATCTACGAGAGTAGATGTGCACAAGTTAGGAACGACGACCGGATGTTATCCCCTGCGTCAATACTAAACCATTGCGCTGAGTGTCTGATCGCATGACCTTGCGGAGGTTTTCTGCTCTTACTTGCTTTCTTTTGGAGTCTGGAACTTTTTGTTAGGAGAACGTTGTTTGAACAGTGTGATCGTTTCTAGATGAAAATAGCTGATGATGCCATGCAAGCGATCTATGTATTTTCTCTGAGATCTCATCTTGTCCACTCCATCGAATTTCCACTCTTGATTTCTCTCTCTCTCTCTCTCTCTCTCTCTCTCTCTCTCTCTCTCTCTCTCTCTCTCTCTCTCTCTCTCTCTCTAACTGTCCCTTTCTTTCTCTCCTTCCTGCCCCCCTCTTTCTCTCTACTTCGGAGTTTTTAATCGGAATCGGTGTGGACCGTCTTCGGTAATGAATTCAATGACCGCTTTTGAAATGATTAGAAAGTTTTCTTACAAAATGAATGTTTTTAGTAAATAAAGATGATCACTAAATGGGTTGACTAAACATGTATGCAAATCTAGGGCGAGATTTAGAGTTCTTTAAAACTTAGGAACGGCTATTTTTTACTTTCGAAATTTAATAAATATTTACGTACAAACCAATTTAATGTACAAATTAAAAACCCATTCCGCAGTAATACAGCGTAGAAAACGTGTCTAAATTTCATCATTTGTCTCATAGAGGATTAGAGTTATTTAAAGTATTAGCAAGTTCACAGTATTAAATTGCGTTAGGTGTAATTATCTGCGCTAAGAAAATGTTTTACGAAGAGAAATTTTCCATAAAGGGATATAGAGTACAAGATGATCCACACTGCTGGGGCGCTCCAGATGGTAAGTGTGGCATTACTGCAATACGTAGCAGAGTTTCGACGCATCTTGTGTCTTGGGTGTCGTGCCTAGAGATGACAAATTTTACAAATACACCGATACAAAGGGTTTTCGCAAAAGGGTTTTCAATGTCGATGAAAACATCAACGAAAAAGCATCGATGTTTTAATTATACACTAATAAACGTGCTACTTCCCTATACATTTTTAATTTCAATACGTAAAAGGGATATATTTTATTGTTTGGTTACCAGAATGTTAGTAGTATGTTAACATTATTGTCGAATGTAACGAATAAAATTAACAGTAAAGAACATCGTGTTTTGCTATCGATTTCGTGTTTCTCTGTCGATTCAGGCAATGACACGCCTGGCGATAGCATACATCCATAACACGAGCAGCTCCCAAACTTCCCCAGATTGCTCAGGCGAAATGTGTAGCGTGATAGAGAGGATAACACAAAACAACGATATTGTTGAGAATTGCTGCTACTCTACAACGCGCTTAAACACCTTTATATTTTTAAAAAAAATAAAAATTTAAAAATTGAGGCTTTTACAACAAAATATCGATGTGAAGAAAACATCTATAGCAAAATATCGATGTTAATATATCGATGATCCTGAACATCGATGTTTTCTTGCCATCCCTAGCCGTGCCGTGCCGCACCGAAGCGCGCTGCGGGTCCGGGCCAGCCTCCAGAGCCAAGGCAGCCGTCGGCTTTTTTGCGCGGGGCGGGTGCGACCTTGGCGACCGCCGACGCGCCATCGGGACGGGAACCGAACGCACCATTTAGCGCGTCTGGGTCGTGCCGGCCGGGCACGTCCAGCCGCTCTTGGACGGGAAAGAGACGGCCCGCTGGAATGACTGCGACTGAATTGTCAGAGTTGAATAAATTTCCGAACTAGTATTTTTAGGAATGTTGAAGGCGATGGTCTTTTGGAAACTTTACATAGAATATTGCGAATAAAAGTTATTCTTTAAAAATCTTGGTTAAAACATGTTCAAAAAAGGTGTAAAACTAATTGTGAGTGGTGCATGACTTAATAATTCCACGTTATACGTATTTTTATGAATTTCAAGTAAAAGAAATTAGGTTTATGTGTACTCCTGATAGTGAGATTTGGGGGGGCTTATTTGTTTATTTTTGCCTTTGTTTTACTTGTTTTGTGTGGCGAATTGTATCCATTTGGAATGTAAGAGAAGGATTACATTTACCAAATACAAACCAATATTTTCTTAAAAAGTAGTTTTAGCCTGTAAGAAACCACATTAGTATAATATTCGTTATAATAATCGAACGTCTAGTATCTTTTAAAGTGGTACCATTTCGTTTATTCTAATTCCCGGGTGTTTCTTTGGTTCTGGATGATTCAGTTTGGTTCGCTTCAATTTGTCACACAAAATTTCAAAAGGTTAACCTGTAGACACATTCACAATAGATAATAAACATCTTTCGATTATTTTTGGCACAAAAAAGAACTTTAAGATATGAATAGTTGTATGATGGGATTTATCATTTCGTTGTTGAATTTTAATAAGTAGAGAAAATATTATTTTACAATATATACTGTATATTTTATTATTCTACACTATTAAAAGTATTACGATATTTTAACTTTATTTTAACAGTTCAAAAATTGTTATAAAATTATACAATAAAGAATTGAAATGTATTTAGATATGATTGAACAGTTTCATGAAAACAATTTCATTAACTTTAAATTGATTCTGATTTTCAATTATTATTTCCATTATTATTCGAGTAATTACTTGATTAATCTCTCTTTGAAAGCATTTCAAAACATTAGTGACAATATATTAATTGAAATTTCTGTAGGTCTGGAAATAACATGAAATGTGAATATTTTTGTGAAGTATTGAAGTGAGGGAACCACATTGATTGCAAAAATATTAATCGTGATCTCTGTGGATTTCGTTACGTTCGATTTTTAGGCCCTATTCGCAAAGAAAGACCTTAATTTCATTTATTGTAATCACATAACATTGCGCAATCTTCAGAGCAGTTATTTCAATCACGACGCACGAGCGCGCCACCACATTTCGTGCATATTCTACATAGTTCCTATTACTATGTTGTGAAGGATGAAGTCCTACATTACTAAGTTGTGAAGGATCAGTTGTGCGTGCCGTTGTCCAATGGAAACGGCTGCGTGAATCAGCCGGAATCTAGTGGTGTCATACCCACTGACACACCACCCTTGGCAGGCAGTGCCTCTCTACCATGATGAGGGCCTCATAACGCACGGCCTGTTCCCCGGCGGCAGCTTGAACGATGAGTGGCGAGGCGCACATGACCAACGCGGGTGGCGCTTCCGGTGGCGGGAATCGTCATCTCCTTGGGCCCCGCCCCCCACACCCCACTGCCACCGCGCCGCCACGCCGCCACGCCGCCACTCCCTGGCTCCCCTGTCAAATTAGCGACTTGTCTGTGCTTTCTGCTTCAGATAATCTTTTGGTTCTCCGAAGTTATTAGTTAGTCCATTAGTTTCTTCTTACCCCCAACCAATGTGCTTAAAGTTCTCAATGATCGTATTGTTCTTGTTCAGTTTTATAACACTAATATCCGTACTGAAAAAAATATTTACCTAATTGTCTTGGGAAGACCCTTGCAATCACTGATGGCATCTTACCTAAATAAGGGTTTTTCTATGGTGGTCGTAAGATATAGTCGTTACCATATCAGAATTACACTGAGTATTCGGTTCCAGTTACCTCACAGTCACAATTTGAATTCTGATTCCGGGTTAAAATCTTTTTGTAATAGTCCGTGGTTTGGGGGTTGAATATTGATGGGAGAGAACATGTGATACGTATAATGTAGAATTAAAATAAATAATGGGATACAAAATGAGAGAACATTCTTCCGTAAAACAATTGTATAAAGTTTAAGGATTCCTTTGTATTGTGTATCGGAATTTAAAATTTAACACTTCATCTTTTAGAACTATCGAGCATCTCTTATTTTAAGAAGTTGTTATTGTTAAGGTGTTATTGTCCTTCCTGCTTAGCCGCCCTGATTGTGATTTTCAATTTCCCGCCTAGAGATGATCGCTGCGGATGCCGCTACACACACTGGTCCGAAATGACCAAAAAGGCGAGCATACACTTTGTTAAAAAATAATTGAAGAGGGAGATGAATGTTCAAAGGCAGTCATTTACAGACATAGATTTCAGTTAAAAATAGAGTTAAAGCACAAACTAAAGGTTTTATTTTCGTACCAAATGCATGCAAAGAGCCTCGAAAGAAGATAAAATCTTTTGTAATATCTTCATCCTTTGTGTAAAAAGGAAACAGAAATTGAGATGTGAAGGAAAAAGGAAAAAAGGGAAGAAGGAAACAGAAAGAGAATCAAATATTTAATTGCATTTTTCCATCTATTCTCCTACTGTACGTACCAACAGTGCGTCACGAGAGAGTTGACGTAAAGTGACAGCGAGACCTCAAGGAAAGGCAACCTGTAATTAAATATTTTCTATTCTGTTGCTGTATGCGTGAGCTTTTATTTATTTATTTACGATCATGATATGTAAACAACTGCTGCTGTGTGGTACCGTCTATCCGTATATTGTACAGACATACTGCGTACTATATTATTTCTGTATTTTTGAAGACTGTTTTTGTTCAAGTATTTAATTTATTTCAGTGTTTTACGAGGGTAATTGTTTTGTTCGTGAGCAGTGAGGTGCTACTTTCTGGAAAACCACTTGATGTGGTTCTGTTCAGCTGCATTTTTGCTGGTTTAGACCACCATGATCTTTATAAGACACGGAGGCTGGATGGGGGAGGGGGGTCAGCCCTTCGCTGGGCACCAAGGATGGAAGTGAGCGTCCGCGGAAGGAAGGACCGGGCTGTCCGTTGTCTAAGATATTTCTTAGTCCGGTCTGTGACGCCGAGCAGTGCAGACGTTCTGAGGTCGAGCTCTGCTACCGTTACCAGTGCCAGTTTTATAAAGTGTTGTGTTTCCGAGCTAGTGGAAGCTCAACTACAATCGTGTCAGTTGTAAGTGGGGAGTGCGTGCTGGGAGGTGGACCAACTTATTTCTGTGAGCCATCAATAATTGCCGGATTATCAGGTAAATCGCCAACGCCTTGTATTGATAGGAGGGGCGAACCTTGGGTCTCCCAAGATGGAGCCCCCTCCATCATTACCCGAGGCCATCTCGTCGGCGCTTTTAACTGCTCACCAGTGCGTTCCTATTCCAAACTGCAACGACTTAAATTTAAACATGGTTCAAAATCCTAATTACAACACCGACGCAATCACATCTCCAGAAGCAAAAATTCAAGCCTTGGAACATGAAATACTATTTCTAAGACAACAGTCGCAGGAACTTCAACGGCTACTTCAGCAAAATACTTCTCACAATCCAATGGACGTCCCAAGTGAGTTACAAAATCCTACTCAAATTAGTGCATCTCATCTAAGTGAAAGTTCTAATCAAAGTGATTATAATAGTTCAAAACGTAAACGAGGTATGAGCAGTGAAGAAAGTGCCAGTTCGCAAGATTTACCTCCCGTATATAATATTCCCACTGATAACCCGTTTCAAGTACTCCATGAAGTTACAGATGAATCTGATAGTACTATTCCGAATTTAGAACCAGCAAAAATACCCCCAATAAATATTAGTAAAACTTCAGGTACCCTAAGAAATTTCAATTCATTTATCTTAGAAATTAAGCAAATAGTAAATAATGAGTTTAGTACTAAAATTAAAAACGACTATGTTTCTATATTTTTCCAAACAATAGAAGACTTCAGAAAATACAGAAAACATTGTGACCAAAATAACATTCATTATTTTACTTATAGGGATCCAACAAAAAGAGTACTTTCAGCTATTATTTACGACATACCAACTTCGTATACTAACGAAGAAATTAAGTTAGAATTAGGTCAAACATTCTCAGTAAATACTGTTTACAGACTCTTTGGGAAAAAAAGAGAAGCCTTAGAAATGTGTGCAGTGGAACTCGTAGACAGTGATCAAAGTAGGGAGATAATCAAATTAAGAAAATTATTCAATAGTGTTGTAAAAGTCAAATTTCGAAACAAAATCTCACCAATTCAATGTAAAAATTGTCAGTTATTTAATCATACACAAGCAAACTGTAAACTGGAACCAAGATGTGTTAGATGTATAGAAAAACATCATTATACTAAATGTAAAAAAACCAAAAATTCTCTACCTCAATGTGTGAACTGTCTTGAAAATCACACAGCGAATTATAGAGGATGTAGATTCTTCAAAAATAGTAATTCAAAATCTAGTTCAAATCCAATTGGAAATACAGTCCAAAATCCTTTAATTTTCAACCCCCTTCAAAATCAACATCAATACTACCAAAGACCAACTAGAAATTCCAAAACTCCACCCTCCCCTACTTCTCCTCCTCCTTTGATTAATAATTTACAGAATTTCCCTCGTCTACCATCACTCTCAAGAAATTCACAAACGTATCTTGAAAATAACTTTGTTCCATCCCCACCCACTACAATAGATTTTAATAAATATATTCCAAGTTTAACAAATCAGATTTTAAATATATTAATTCCACAAATTCAGCAATTAATAATAGAAGTACTGCCAAGAATAATCAATAATGGATCACCATAAAATAAAATTATTAAATTGGAATGCCAACGGACTATTTCGTCAAATAAATGAATTCAAACATTTCCTAAATGACCAAAAAATTGACATAGCGTGTATTACGGAAACACATCTAAACAATGCTAAAAAAGTTAATATTCCAAATTATATTACATACAGAGAAGATAGAGCTTCTTTACATGGTGGGGGTGGGGTAGCAATAGTAATCAAAAGAAAAATCAAACATTCACAAATATTTGTACCTACCTCCAAGGAATTAGAAACAACAGCAATAACAATAAATTTATCAGTCGGAAAATTAACAATAATAGTAGCTTACAAACCCCCAAATAAAAAAATACCTAAAAACACCCTGGAACTACTCTTCAATAATAATGATAAAGTATTACTAATTGGAGATCTCAATGCAAAACACCAAGCATGGGGATGTAAAACGACTACCCCTCAAGGTATATTATTATTTAATCTAGCAACTATGAATAACTGGACAATTCATGCTCCTTCTCAACCTACCCATTATTCATATAATAATACCATTTCTCCAGATATTCTGGACATTGCAGTCTCACAAAATTTAAACTTCCCACTCACACAATACTGCATACCAGCATTAAACTCGGATCACAATCCTGTATTAATTAACTTTAATAATGTTATTCCACAGCAGACACATTCTAATTCCCTAATTAAAGGTAAAGTAAATTGGAAACTTTTCCAGTCATGTATGCTTCAAACAAATACTTATCCTACTTCTCTCCATACTCCATTTGATGTAGATGCTGAAATTTTAAAAATGCAAAGAAATATATTACAAGCTATTAAATTATCAACAAAGACAAGTAATAATTCTAACAAATCAGTCACACCTGTCCTACCAAAAGAAATATTAAATTTAATTGCTCTCAAGCATGTAACTCGTAGAAAGTGGCAAATCACTCGAGATCCTGATATTAAAACTACCTTAAATCGCCTTACTCATGAAGTTAAAAATAAACTAGAACAATACAGGTTTTCTAAATTTAGAAACTATATATCCCAGCTTCAACCTAACTCTGCTTCCCTCTGGTCTGCAATTAAAAATATAACAAATGAGAAAAAACAATTACTCACATTAAAAAAAATAATAATAACAACACATTAGCAACTACTGATTCTGAAAAAGCAGAACTATTGGCAAATCATTTTGAACTCTCTTTTACTAATAACCTCCTTTCTAATATTTCCTTTACCCAAAACATAGTCCAATCATTAGCCAAACCACTTCATACAGTTCCTGAAAGAATTAAATTTATTTCCCCATCTGAAGTCAAATACATAATTTCCAAACTTAAGAACAAGAAATCACCAGGCTTAGATTTAATTCCTAATATTGTAATTAAACATTTACCATATCCCATCCTCAGTTCACTAACAGCTATATATAATGCATGTTTTAGACTCGACTACTTTCCAAACTCCTGGAAAACTGCACTTATCCTGCCAATTCCTAAACCCAACACAGATCAAACTGAACCTGAAAATTTCAGACCAATTAGTTTGCTGCCAAATTTTTCAAAAATCTTTGAAAGGGCAATCTTAACGAGGATTAATAAATTTTTAAATCAAAATAATATTCTTCCTAGTAGTCAATTTGGTTTCAGACATAACCATTCTACTACGCATCAATTGTTACGTTTAACAGACTATATTGCCACCAATTTCCAAAAATTACGTCATACTCTTGCTATATTCCTAGATGTAAAAAAAGCATTTGATAAAATCTGGCATGATGGATTACTTTTTAAATTGAGAAATATTGGTTTCCCAAATTACTTACAAAACATAATAAAATCCTTTTTAGTTAATCGAAGATTCAAAGTTCAAATAAATAACACTCTCTCAACTGATCACAATATACAAGCTGGACTTCCCCAAGGATCTCCTTTATCACCTATGCTCTTTAATGTTTTTATTTCTGATATGCCTTACCTCTTACACTCAGAAATTGCCTTATTTGCGGACGACACTGCAATATTTACCACTCATAGTGATCTTCTTCTAGGTAGAGACAATCTCCAAGATGACCTAAATCTCCTCATGTCTTGGTTCAATGATTGGCAAATAAAAATAAATCACCAAAAATCTCAAGCAAAAATTTTCTCCTTAAAACGGATTCATCTCACATATCCCTTAATAATTAATAACCATGCAGTTAAATGGCTTCCAAATGACACCCCTGTTAAATATCTTGGACTTCAAATAGATACCAAATTAACCTGGAAAAACCACATAACATCAATAGCTAATAACACACATATAAAAATCCTAAAATTGTATCCATTCATAAATAGAAAATCAAAATTATCAATAGAATCAGCATTAATAATATTTAAATATATTATACGACCTTCACTGACCTACGCCTGCCCAATTTGGGGAGGTGCCGCTAAAAACAACCTTCAAAAACTGGAAGTACTGCAAAATAAATTTTTAAGAAATGTTTTAAAAGCTCCATGGTATATCAGAAATGATCAAATTTTAAAAGAACTATCTATAGAACCTCTGAAAACTTGGATTCTAAAACTTTCTTCTAATTTCTACTCTTCTCTTTCATCTTGCCCAGCCACTCCTTTGTACACTCTAGGTAAATCAGCCAATCTTTTTCCACGAATAAAATCAAGATATTCTAAAGACCTACTACATCCTCCTTAATTAGCTGTAAAGCAGGTTACAACATCTCTAAATTAAATATTTATGTTTCTAATTCAAATATTGTATGTATTTTTCTGAAGGACCCTTCCTGGGTATCCTTAGTTGTTATTGTTTATATTGTAAATATTAGTCTTCTACCATTGTTCATGCATGAGGAAATGTAATTAAACAAAAGTGTATACTATGTATCATAAAAACCCTTGAAAGGCATAATAATGTCGAACAAGGAAATAAAAACTATTAAAAAAAAAAATATAACATAATCGTTATATTGGAAGAAGTTATGTAAGATTATATTGTTGAAATGCTTGACTTTATGCAGGCCTTCCTTCCCTTTGAAATCACGACCTAGAACAAAATTCAAAATTTAAATAGTACATGACTCAGTGTAGGGATCACAGAATTTTGAAAATGTGCACACAATTCACTTTTCCCCATAGCACGTCATACGCAGTTTTTAACTGTTTTTTGACGTACAATAAATAAATAAATAAAAGTTACTCGTGGCTGTTAGAATATAAATTATCAGTAAAACTAGCGGCTGCGAAGGACGCTTTTGTGGTAAGGATGTAATGTTGTCAATAAATTTCCATATTGTTTCCCCATTTTCGCGACATCTCAAGTTAATTTAGTGTTAATATTAATATATTTGTGAACATTTTACAGTAATGCTGGTAGCGTGTTAACAAGAAAAGAAATTGGTTTCCATACGTTTTTAATTAAAATTCATGTAATCATGATCACGGAATCACCGTTTCTAAATCCCTCTTTCTGTGAACTTCACTCAGGAAAGACTTGTGTTATGAAGTCCGTAGCCGAACTTTTAACATGATGTAACTACAATACGATGCTGCCGTACGGCTTTCATCTGAGAAAACCGTATTAGGGCTTTTCATTATCCTAAAAAAGCAGAGCCTTTGAAGGGCCAGCTGGACTGAGGAAGGGCATGAAAGTTGAGGATATGACGAGGGTGATCAGGGAGATGAGGCAGAAGGGATAGGGATAGAAAATAGCTCTGAAAGATGAGTGAGGGGGAGATAAAAAGCAAAGGGTAAAACGCCCACGAAA
The DNA here is from genome assembly GCA_011170035.1 of Teleogryllus occipitalis. NCBI lineage: Eukaryota > Metazoa > Arthropoda > Insecta > Orthoptera > Gryllidae > Teleogryllus > Teleogryllus occipitalis. Next base: position 66,324 of record BLKR01003487.1, on the reverse strand, counting down.
ACTTTATTTTCAAGGGCAGAAGCGCGTAGTTCAAAAAGTACACACGACCCTCAACGCATACCTTTTTTTCAAATTACTTTGAAAATCACTCGTAGTCACCCAGTAAATAATTTCCATATTTATGTTACAAGAATACATTGCAAATAAAGTGATCATAAAAATTCTTGATTAAAATATATCATTCTTATGAAATTATTCTCAAAATTTTTAAGAAAGTATAATTACTATAATTAAACATTCACGAAGACAACTACAAAAAATATATTTCAAGATTCTCCGAAAATCAGGGTCATATTTTCCCCAGTCTGTAGTAGGGCCCGCATGCTTCCTTAGATGGGGCCCGAGTTCCAGAAACCGCCGCTACGGGCAAAGAGCGCGCTGACGTCAGGAAGACGAAGCTCTTCCCCAAGCAGGCAGAAGTGACCCAGAAAAAGCATCGCGCGTTCGACACGGCGGGAAATAACACTCGCTTATCTCGACGACGCGCGCTCGAGCGGGATTTGGCCGCAACTCGGCGCCACAGTCACCCTCGGACGACACGTCCTCAGTCCTCCCACCCTCGCTAGAGCTGCCAGATGCATCCAGGCCCATTTCGTCTCGTAAACGTTTTTCCGCATGACGCAAAAAAGGTTCACCCCTCATGGAAAAAGCATGATATAAAAGGAAAGTTTAAACTGACTATTCCACCCATGAAATTTCAGCCAATAGCGTGCAAGAACTGGGACCCTACCAGCCAATTAGAGACGACTTTACCATGCCTATTTATCAGTTATTGATTATCACCTCCTAGAAGGTGATAAATTTTGCGCCTTGTTTTATCTACAGATAGAGGTTATGTAATTGTCAATCAAGACATATCTCCAAATGAATGAGGATCACCATTCTTCAATTATTAATAAATTAAGACATAGTAGCGCTTCAAATTCAACGCGTTTCTTAAAAATAAGCGAACAAAACACGTTTCCTTCGAATTTAAACTTTAAAGATTGTGTATTCTATAACAGTTTTTTCTAAAAATTTCGCTCTTAGTTTGTCTTATGTTTATTTTGTTGTTTATAATTTCCCTTATGTAGATATTTCTATTCGATGTAAAAGTATTTGAATAAAACAATGTTAATTATTAATAGTACATTATACTTATGAAATTTCATTCGTGAAATAGTCTTAGTAAATTTCACTCGTGGTTTGGAAATTGTATATAAATCCCCTTCTCGCTTCGCGAGTTGGGGATTTATCGACAATTTCCAAACCACTCGTGGTTTGAAAATCACGCTACTTTGAATTACAAACAATAAGCTTAAATATAAGATTCAAAGTAAATTATTCTTCTAATATATGAACAAAAATCAATTTTTTAAAATATGAAAGTGTCTCAGAATTAATGTTAGAAACTTCTAAGGCATGTGGAGGAGTCAAACATGATATTTTGGATTTGAACATTATCGGGGATTTGCATATAAACGAGTCATATGCATTCATATATGTAGCACCTGTCTCTGATTTTTAGGTAACGTTATGCACCGATGTTCGGCAGGTACTACATGAAATCTCCTTAGCTCCTCACATGACCTGCCGGACACGTGTGTGCAAGAAGTTGCTTTAAAAATAAGGGGTAAAAGACACATGTGTTACTACGTTATACCAAATTGTTACAAGCTAATCAGCAAAACCTTATTATTTTCGAACTCTCTACATGGTCTAGAAGTTGATGACATTGATTCTGAGACACCCAATACTTACCTAATTTAGCCTGAAAAATAATAGAATGAACCTGTGGCATTATTTTAATTCAATGTTTTTAATTTCCCGGCGACCATTTCAAAGATGATGAGTTGGTCCTTTGCATTTTGTCAGTAAATACAGCTTCTTTCCTAACGTCATAAGCAATTTAAATTCCTTTTTGCGTAATACATTATTATTTTTTCTGTTAATTTCATTACCTGTATTTTACGATGCAATAACGGAGTATATTGCAGGCAGTCACGTCTTACACCTTGGCCCGAGAGCGAAATACCACTTCTCCAAAATAGAAAGCACACATCATATGAATGTGACATCATCTTCCCAAATTTGAAATATGATCATTTTATTATAGCAAATTCAGACAAATACTTTTTATTTAGCATATAGTAAGACATTTCTTCGTTGGGTTAAATAGCTCAGTCAGTCCACTTATGCAAAGGTAGATCACACATACATATTTATAGGTTCAGGGACTCTCTGCATTCTCTTACTAAAAACTGATTCAAATTAAATTTTCAAAAATATATAATATAATCTCAAAATTCAAGAAATAAGTGATTTATGAAAATAATAAGTACATAATAAACCCTTCTTGTAAAACACTTAAACTTCTACACACACAACATAAAAAAATACACTTTGCATTCAATTGAACGTGAAGTAATTGTTTGTAATTTTTTGAAATATCTCTCACGCTATTAATTTGAACATTTTAATAAATTTGTATACATTATTGAATTTGTGTGTGGAAGTTCTTCAAATTACTTCAGATAAAGTTTTTCGAAAACTCAATAGATTCCTGTGAAAAAGAGCTTCAAATTTTGCATTTAACAGTAATGTTTAACGCCGTTTTCTTAAAGACGGCTTCAAATGTTTTGATGAAAATTGTTATTTAGGACAAGTTTTTAGTCTTCTTCAATATTTCTAAAGTAATATTTCGATTCCAATATTTGGAAGCTGAAAAGTTGAAAAAATTTCAACAAAATGTACTTTCAGCGGCGATAGATGGAAGCTGGCAAGAAGGAAGGGAAGACTGTACAGTACTAGTCCATACCAAGGTAATTAGCCAACTTTACAACGAGGAAGTCTGTGCCATTCTGTAGCACCTCTAGTTATATTTATTATCCATTCCTGTGAATATGTTGCGAGCAGGACATATTCCTTTCACCATACCAAGGATTCTTGGTCAGCCTGAGCTTTTATTTCGTCACACAGCTGTAGAAATTGAGACGATTGTATTAGTAGACTTCAGCTGTTTTTTTCCGATGAGGAATGGAACCTGGGATTACATCAGGGAATGCTAGCAAATTTTCATGAGCCACTGGAATGGCAATAGCTATAACGTAATTCAATGAAAGGGTGTTATCGTCAAAGGAAGGAAAGGTTAAATATATTTTGTCAATACTAATATTCAAGGTAGATATATGTATGTACCGACAGTGAATAAGTGTAAAATTTTTACACTTATTACAGTTAAAAATTACAAACTGGATTCCAAATACTAGAAAATATTGAATGGGAAAAGAAATCCATGAAGATTCTTAATTTTAGAGATGCAAAGAAAACGAAAAGGAATGCTAATTTCTTCGCAGAATTGTACATCCCAGCAAATAAGAGTTTTCTGGTGAGCATCATTGCATTTGTAATCGTAAATTTAGATTCACTTGCTCCTCAAAGGAGTAATGTATTATAGATCTTTGTGTTTTAGTCTCACCTATCTTTCGTTATATTCAGACCTCACTATCCAGCGGATCACCACTTCAACCCGAAGAAAAAAACATTCACTATACTTATGGAAACTAAGGAACTTAGCAGTTCACGCACTCGAGAACACGAATTATAAATGAATCAATTTACTATCCTCATTTTTACCCTGATCCCCTTTCCTCGTTGCCGCACTCTTCTTCCGCTCTCCACTTTTTCCCTACCTGTGGTGTTCCGACCTTCATTGCCCTACCCCAAACTCCTGCCCTATTTCGCCCTTGATTTTTTTCAATGTTATTTTTATTATTTGAATGATGAATACATAGTTCAGTAGTTATTACTTTTTCACATGTATTTGGATGACTTATAGTTAACCTTAATCTAAAACTATTTATATTCTAACTAATATTGGTTTAGAATATTCGTAGAGCTACACTTAGTTCATATCAGAAAATATATGAAGGAAGGCATGTAGCAGATGTCTACTTCGGATTCAGGTCGGAAAATCGTTCTGTGGCTCAGTTGTCGTCAGCTATTTGATTTATTGAGGCTATATTTGAATATAAATGTTTGAAGCGATGAGCGATGTGATGGTTAATGGACGGTAATTGTAATTCTATATGGAGTTGAACATTTGAAATGAGCCATGGGGCGTGAGTGGCTTATCTTAAGTATTTGTTTTACAATATTTGTATTGGATAGATATTTGTCTGTGAAGCGTTCGTCCAAACGGGGCACCTTCTATCTCTCGAGAAAATCACGAATGGGTAGGGTTTCACGGAGGGGTAGATATGCGGTCTCCTGTTAATCAGAAAAAGCTGGTTTTTTTTTGTTTCCTGTTTCACTGTGGGTTGCTTCTTCTTTTCCGAATAGTTGTTTTATATTATTAATCTGAATAAAAAACGCACAGTGCATGTCTGATGATTAAATAAATTCATTCCACTTTCTTCTAGCAGCTCACAATTTGTCATTTTTTCAGGATTATTCGTACCATCATCGATAGTACGTGCATTCCTTCATCCATGTCCTAATTCCCCTCCATCGTTTCCACGGAGAACGAAAAGTTTCGTGTCCCGAGTAAGACTTTCTTTCATTGCTAAATAGGGAAAGGAGCGTAGCGAAATTTGCTTGGTTATGAGGAAGGGCAGGTCTGGTGGCTGAGCCTTGCTATGTAAACTAAGGCATCATTGAAATTTGAGGCAACGGCGCTTGCGAGCGTAGTCACTACTTACATTATACTCGCGAGTAGTTAGCTGGCTTGGCGAGCGCTCCTTCAACAAGTCTGCTCTGAACTCCTCCAAACAGGGGAAAGTAGACATAGTGTTCTTTACCTTTGGGTAACAGAAATTTGGACAATATTTCTACGGTAATAAGTAGAAAATATGAATAGTCGTAAAACCCAATTTATCAGGAGAATAAAATAAATTATTTCTATCATTACATGACTACTGATTAGAAATGACCCAAGTATCCAAATAACGTGTACCATAATATTCTATTTAAGTTATTTGGAGACAGTATAGTCATGCAATGATATAAATAAACCCTTATTTGCTTTACCTAAAAGTCTTTTATGGTTCATGCGTCTTTTACCTGTCACCATGAATTATTTTTCCGTCCCAAAATTACTGTTAATTTGAGTACTTGAATTTCTCATCGGTCTCTCTATTCCGCTGTGATGAAAACAGCGATGACGGGCTGGCAATTAGCAACATGAGTGCAGTCCAGTGTACTAGCGAGTGTACGTGCTGCACTACCCCTTTAAGCAAAGCTTTTATTTGGGCGTAATCCAACACATGCATTCACGATTTTTCTCTCGAGTAAAACATTATTCTTAAAGGGAAAGGGAGCGTTCATGTGCATTGAAATAACGGTTTTAAAATCATTTTTATGGCGAGTTTATTCCACGTCTTGATAAATCAAGGTCTCCAGTTCTTGGCAGCTGGGCAATCGCGAGAAATGCCACTACAATGAATGCCATTGTTGCCGGTGCTCTTTTATTAATTTTTTATCTTATTCCATGCTCTCCTTGCAGTATAAAATTCACAATGGGGAAAACATTGAACAATCCCAAAAGAATACGCTCACGATATCCTAAGGACGTGTTAAAACCCCTATAAAACTCACTATAATAATGTATGATAAATATATAAATTTTCATCCCAATATAATGATAATTTCTGAATGTATGTGTAGAGAGTATTTACATTTAAGAATGTATAATGTATTGTAAAATTCGTGTATTGTATGTAAGATTGTTTAGAAATATAAGTATGAAATCCTGTAAATTAGCTAGTAGTACGATACAAGAGTGAGAGGTTGTATGCCCAAATGTTATGTCTAAAAATTAAAATGTACAAACCCCTAAAGGCAAAACTGTTGAACAGGAAGAAAATAAATTTTAAAAAATTACTTCTTGGTATGAGAATAGTTATTTACGTCACTAGTGCTGAAAGTGAGTACAGTCAGATAGTGTTGAAGGTAGTTTGGTGTTCGAGGTTTGAACTAAAACATCAGAGAAATATCAATATTGGATGACATTGAAAGTTTGCAGCACAAATTATTTAAATGTAAAAGAAAATTTTCCATATTAGTATGCCGTATTTTCTCAAATGTTAGTGCGATTTTTTAAAAACAAAATCAATTCGAGGGGAGGATAATATGCGAGTACCTCGAAACGAAGTGAAATAATGTTTCGAAAATTGTATTTTAGTTTTCAAACACTGTTCCAAGTAGATAAATACTTTTACATCCCGACTGTAGTTTTCGTAGGACTTGCTGACAATGAAAATTGCAGAGAAGTAACTGTTTTTGAAAAACATTATTTCAACAAAGAACGTAATGACGTTTTACGAAATTTGCATCCAAATACTCGGCTTATACTCGAAGGGAGACCCTATTTTTTAAAAAACCTGATAAAGAAGTTTTTCATGCCTAAAATTCCAGACGTTTACTGTCATCTAGAAGACAGTTAACGTCCAAAATTATCAAAATGAGCGCATTCATTCTCACTTGCACTCTCATGCTATTTCGAGCTCGTCTTTTCTGCCCTAGAGCGGCGAGAATGAAGACTTCCTTCATACACGTCCTTTGCAGCAGCCTACGAACTTAGTTTCAAACTTGCACGCAAAGTACATAGCTGCTTGTTATGCTTATAAGGAAGAGACTGTTCTCTCTGTTGTGTGACTTGTCTTGCACACTTGTGCAATTAAGCAGAAGAAAATTTTATGGAGATTACAAGTGCGCTCAAACATTCAATTCAGATTAGAGGAAAGGAAATAACGAAGTGACGCGTTTGTCTGGAATTAAATTGGTTAATACATTCTTTAACTGCTTAAATTTAAAACAAATATGGTATAACACCAAAGTTTGAAATTCACGAATCTGAATTTTTATGCATTTGAAGTATCTGAAAAATCATTCATTTCCTCTTTAAACCACCAGTACATTTGCAAGCTGAAACGGTGAGAGGCGGAGAATAATGGCTACATACGAACATATGTTGCCAGATTACATATGTTGCCAGATACGATGATATGTTGCCAGATTTGTTCCATCAAAGAAACCAAATTTTTATTATCTTTATATTCTTTACTTCTTATTACTAATTCATATTTATTTTCTTTTTAAATTCTGCTTTGGATTCCCATTTTTGCCAAATGACATATGTGTTTGAACGGTGGATTATTTCCTTATTTTCTCTTTGTGTTCTATTTTCTTAAATTATTTAGTTATGTGTTGTCTGTAATAGTAATGTGAAATAAATAAACAATTACCCTGAAAAGGTTTATGATCAAAAGGAGAGGAGAAAAAATTGTTTAACCAAAACGTCGGTCAAACTGAGTTTCCTCTATTACATATGCGAGATAGTTAAAATATCATTTTTTCGAGTACAAACGGTACTGAAAAGATCTCCATTTGCCACAGAATTTCAGAGAACTCGCTATTTTCAAATGGCACTAATTACTTGTCGGATCTTGGAAATTCTCAGGAAGCTTCAATATATTTTGCGTCGAAATTAAAAAATGCCCAAAAAAGTTTCCACGGATATGCTTTTAAGACCAAAGCAGTAAATGAATACCGTGTGACCCGGTATGACCTGGTTTCAGTTAAAGCTGGTTTCAGTACAAGCCGAGGATGCAATAATCATACTATCACTAATATTAACAATTATTTCAACTCTGTCATGATATCCAATAATTATATGTTGGTGATGCAAAAATTTAATACAAGCTACATAAATATTGGCTAAATTAGATAATTTTTAAATCCATTGATCGCGTTCACTAAACTTCACTGCACTGCACTACTCTACTCTGTTTTGCTTTGAATTGCATTGACCAGCACTTCACAGCACTTCATCGCACTTCACAGCACTTACTCATTTAATATCTATTACTCTCATCTTGTTCTAACTTATTTCTAAAACTTCGGACACTTAGAGGAAAAGCTTTAAAAATTGCTGCGGGTAAACTGTTCCAATCTCTAATTGTTTTGTTACAAAAGGAAAATTTCCCAAGGTATGAATTTTGTTTCCTTTTCGAATTTTGTGGGCGTGATCGCTTCGGCCGAAATAATTTGGTTTCGTAATATTATGGAGAACTGCTGTGTTTCTTGGATGGGCTAACGCTGGAGTGACTAACACTGTATAAATATAATATTTTATAACGGGAAATTTTTACTTCACAAATAGAATATCTTAACCATATTCCTCCAAACAGAAATATATTCAAGTGGTCTCATAGACCCTCCTGAGTATGACGTGAAATAAAAAATAAGTGTGTAGTTTGTGAAGTGTAAACTTTTTCTTGCCCTCCCCCACCGGCGGAGACATCACAAGGCGACATTTTCTGCAAACGAGACTGTACTCGCAGGAGCATCTGTCTGCAGTCGCGCCGCCCTCTCGGCGTTCTACACAAACGGCGTTCGCGTTGAGAAATGTGGCGAATATCTCAACTTGCGCGACCAGACGGACACGCATATACACACTCTGCAGTCTAGCGCGCGCACACACACACACCCGTGCATCCTAGCGTGACACGGTTAACTGAATAAACAGCATGGCTGCGAATATTCAAGCTCCGGGAGACTCCATTGCTTTAATGAAATAAGTGTCGAGATTAAATACGTCGAGTTTTCGAGTTTTAATGCTAAATTGTTCCGGTGTGATATGAAATGTTATTAGTTATTTCCTAACTCGTTACTAGTACTACATAAAGTAACTATAAAGTAGTATAGATACAGCCTTTTGTTGCTGCACAAAACTCGAAGTGCGACATTTGGGGATCTTTGATACCCAAAGTTTTGTTTTTAACAAAACGTCTGTATGGGTTAGGATATCTATTTTACGCATTATACTAGTATGTCATTTCATTATCAAACAAAAAGTTCCGTTTCTACTACTTTTCGAGCTAGATTAGGGATAAGGATAATTATTTCATACGAAATGAACCTAATAATTGAGGTCCTAAAATGGCAGACCAGAATATATCTCGCTAATTATAATAATATTGTCCCTGGTGTTTAAAAGACAAAATATGTGACTCCTTACTTCGTGGCTGGTGCCGCACCCAATGCCTAGCATGAAAGGTCAACACAGGTACCGTTCTCAGAGTAAACCCTACTCCCCAAACTGGCGAAATGCAATGTGCTGTTCTTTTATAAAAGTAGTTATGAATTCAGCACTTTGGGTCGTTTTTTTATTTAGCATATTTTAGTGTATTTCTTTTGCACTCTACATCAATTACGTTCACCCATGTAGCAGTATGAACATTCTAATATCTCTTACAAATATTGAATACAAATAGAACGTATATAAAAATATTAAATATATTCCCGAAATAGTCTAACAGAACATTCTGCGCAAATGAAAAAAAATTCAATGTTTTGATACTATGAACATAAAAGCGAGTATCAATAAAATTCTCAACCTCTATTTTCTGTTTCTATTTTATTTTTCTTAATAAATGCTTATGTACAAATCACGTTATTAACTATAACCCGAATACATTATGTTTAACAATTAACGTCACGTTTAAGAGAAATATTTATAAGTATCAATATAATCAATTTATTAATTGATCCTTAATTTACTTTCATTCAGACTCAGTTTCAACAAATCGTCTCCTATATTTTTTCAGTACTATTCATATATTTTGCGGCACTCACACACAACCAATCTTTATAAGTAAGGTCACAAAACAAAGGGAGTTTCACGGAGACGGAACTAATTTCACATAGACTTTAAAAATGTGAAGAATTTGTTAAAAAATAAACTATTCTAAATATTCACGTTAAATGCAACCCGTAACACTCTCGCATTTATTAATATATATCGTTAAATAACTTCTAAACAAAGAATTTTAGAGCCTTACAAACTAACATATTGAGGCCAAAGGCTTCGAAGACACATTACTCACACTGTAATCTATAGGATGACAACTTCTTGAACATTCTATTGCATTTATGATGCTTCGACGCTTCCCAATTCTACCCCATCTGTTCACAGTCTGTTTAATCTGCAACTGTATGTGAAATTAAGCTAATTACTTGATATTATACGCGAATGAATTACACGAGTGTACCCCTCTGCTCGGTAATAACATTGAATAAGACTATTTTGTATTGTGAAGGGAATATTGTATTGTTATCAATTACAAGGAGACACATAGAACAAGTGACGGTGCGTTTTGAAGAAACAGACAGGGTTAATATGGAAATGAAAAAATAGGGAAGAGGGTGGATTTTAACATGCAAGAGATCTCGCACGGATACGCTAGTGATACTTCATATCAATAATTTTAATACAAATCTACCACTGTAGCAAAAATTTGATTCGCTTCGTTTGCATTCTTACAAAGTACTCCTCTTGCCAAATTGCAAATATAATTCCCATCAATCTGTTTTTCCCTCTCAGGAAAATATTAACATACACAAGTACCTAGAAAGACGGAATAACAAGAAGTTGCCACACCAAACTTGGGTAGCAATATAAGATCTCGTAAGTTAGTGAGACCAATTGATTGGAAAATAACAAAAACTAACTAGTAAGAGAGAAATTTGAAGGCAGATGATTAATTATTAGTTTATCTGCTGAGAAAGAGTTGACATAAATACTGTCTGCAAAGTTATGCGGAACAGTTCTTGAAAACACTAATAATTCTCCAGTATATTAACACTATTGTAAACATAAACCATCTCGCAGGACACCATCCGCCCTTACTTGACCTTTCTCGCCAGGGAGAAAAGTTGGCGCCTGCGTCCTGAGGCGGTTTTCGTCACTTCCACAATTAATTTGGAAATTGCATCTCCGAGACGAGTGGTTTCCGTGTGCTCACGTTGGTGATACAAGGGTACGAAAATTGCGCCGCCTCAAGGAGCATCCTCGGTTTCGAGTAGGTGAATAATGATACCGGGCGCTGAGGCGTAGAAAGTCCCGCAAGCGTAGTGGATGTTATATACTTGGAGGTGATGGTGATCGAACGTGAGATCCGGCGACAACCGAATCTGCGGCTTGCGGGATTTCGCTCCAGTTATCTCCCTCAGCGGGATACCAGCCCGACTGGATCGAGATCTAAGCTCCCAATTGGCTGGTCTGCAACTAAAGTGGTCTATGAAACATTTTGTATAAAATTCAGGTTGGGATAAATTTGATCTGAACAAGTGGGCATCTATAAATTCTAAAGTGGTCTAGACGTCATTTGCCGTTGTAGGTGCCGCATAATAAAAGTACCACTTTAATATCGGGAGATGGTTTTAATGTTTGCCAATTTCAAAATGGTCTAAGTCTTATTGTACCATATACAACTTTAGCTTGAGGCTAGCCAATTGGTCTCCCGGTGTGGTGTATGTGTGTACGTCTGTGTGTAAGAAGAGTGAAGGGGGCAAGGATGAGGCAGAAGATGAAGATGAAGGTGAGAATGAAGATCTCGCGCGGTTCATGGTTAGTTATTTAGGGCAATGCACTGGCGGTACCACGGTAACCACGGTAACTTATCGATCAGTGCCACTGATCCTTAGAATAGCTCCCTGGCCCTTGTTCCAATGAATTTGACTCAGCTGCAAAAATATTTGCTTGCTGCAAAAATATTTCACCGATTGGGCCCAAACTCTACGCTCTCCCGGTCAACAATGTTGCGGAGGAGGCGCCGTTGATATTGAGCAACACAGCCGGTAATTAATCTGGAAATTGTATCTCCGAAAAGACCGCCGCGTGCTCAGCCAGGAGGTAGGGAAGCAAGGAAATGTCGGCTAGAGGAGCGGCGTATTCTTAAGAGAGTACGCGTCTCCACTCTCTGCTAATGGCGCCGATTAAATTATGGTTACGACTCGGAAAAGGGGCGTGGTTGCTATGTGTCTTCCCTTCGTGGCACTTGCGTCCCGCTACCACGCCGTCCCCACGCCGCCCCCGCGCCGCCCCCGCGCCGCCCCCGCGCCGCCCCCGCGCCGCCCCCGCGCCGCCCCCGCGCCGCCCCCGCGCCGCCCCCGCGCCGCCCCCGCGCCGCCACCGCACCACCCCCATAGGGCACATGTGTGTGTGTGTATGTGTGTGTGTGTGTGTGTGCTCCTTTAATTGTAAGGGGAGAAGAGGGGACATAGTTGAGGGAGGGACGTTAGTGTGCGGTCCGTGACCCGTTTGTTAAAGTATTGCTCAACATTGGCCTTGTATTGATAAGAGAAACAACGCAAAATTACGATCAAGCAGCTAGCTGCTAGAATTCTCATATGGAAACAGTTACAACTAGGTTGAATTCGCCCTAGTTAAGTAGCTAGTGTCGAAAATTCGACTCTGGCGGGATTCGAACCCTACAATCGTTTGGTTTAGCTTTAGTATATGCCTCGCCCCGTTTCATACTAGCTCTCCACCCCACCCCGTCGCCGTTAATGTTCTGCTCGTGCTGACTGCGTCTCCCGCATTGCATTTCTGTTCTTCTGCCGTCCTGTTGGCTGCGACCTCATTGCTTCGTTTTGCAGCTTCCTCGTTCTTCTGCTAACCCCGGTGCTCTTCCTTGTTACCGACCTGCTGGGCCTTCTCGTTTCTTGCTGTATTTCGGATGTTGTGCAGATGTTCTATGTATTTGTGTTTTGGTTCTTGTTTCGCTCTGCCCTCTGATATGGGAGGTACACTAAATTAATACTTTTTAGAAGTTTGTTTTTATTGTTTCACCAAACGCTTGATAATATTGTAGTTTTTAACTTATATTTTTCTGCGTTTCTCATTTTCCCTCGTGTTTTCTTCCCATACCTGTTGTTTGGGGTTGACAATTTTTTCATATAGTGGTGTTTGTTATGAATATTGTCCATAACCAACCACAACTTACTTGCTTGCACATATCTCTATAATATTCAACAACTCTTATTGAATAGTATTCTAAACCTTACTGGACCCTTTTATCTTTTAAAAGTGTTTTAAAACTGGAACTACATTTTATACAACTCTAGCAGTAAAGTATATTATTACAAAACAAGTTTTTGAGTTACATTATATTACTTTCCCAATCTTCATTCTCCTAAAATAATCCACATTTGGCATTCCAAATGTTTATTGTAACTGCCCTACATTATTGAGAGTTCATTCCTCTATCCTATGGTTGTGAATGCGAATCTGTGATTTTGGTGTGTGAAGTGTATCCCAAAATAGTGAGAAAGAAAGTGCTCGATTTTACTTAATTTCACGGTAACATGAAGTAACAGTTCTCGGGTTCATGATAGACAATATCGGGTATACAGCTATAAAGGATTATTTGCTTGCTTGTGTTTGACATTATTTTCTTTTATTTCTTCCTTCCATCCCACACTTACGCTTAGAGTTTGCCTTCTTCCTTTCCTTTCCTTCTTTCTTTGTGTTGGCCTAGAGGAGCATCTCTTAATCACCTTTTCCACTTCATAGTCTTCCAGTCATTCACTGAGCCGCGTCCTTGCGCTCTCTCAAATATCCTTTCTCCCCAGTCTCCTGTCATCCGTCCTACTGCCCCTGTACCGGTTCTCCTATCCCTGCCTGCCCGTCCTTCATTCCCTACTCTCCGTCCTTCCGCCTCCCCGTCCCCATTCGCCAACTTCCCGGTCCCTTGTCCTCCCTTCTTCCACCCCCACCCCCCATCATTCAGACCTACCGGACCGTTCCTTCATTTCCTCCTCCAAGTTCCAATCCTCCATCCGCTCATCTCCGCATCCGTCCCCTGCCTGCCGTTGCTCACTGGCCCCGCTCTCCCGAGCAGGTTGGGCGCGTGCCAGCGCCGGGCGCAGTGGAGTGCCGCATCCGTCTCTGTCGCCGCGCGCGCGGGCGCAGCAGGCGCCACTGAACACCACGACGCCTACGAACGAACGCTGAGAGCGGGGGGCCAAAAAGAGGGCGATCATCGCCCTTATAGCGCTCGAGTGACTTAATAATAATAATAATAATAATAATAATAATAATAATAATAATAATAATAATAAGTACAGAAAGGCATGTTGGGGGATCCTTTCGTGAGACATTCTTCCTAAGTGCTGAACCCACAAGTGTGTTCAGTATTCATTTATTTTTCCATTGATAGAAAATATGTTAAGTTCATGTCCTATATTTTGGTTTTGTATTTTATCCATTAGGGTGCAGCGTTTTACTCTCCGGAGGAATTTCATTTCCGAGGCTTGTACGTATCTTCATTTTATTTTCATTTTAATTTGAATGATAATAATAATAGTAATAATTGTAATAGTAATAATATTAATAATAGTAATAATTGTAATAGTAATAATATTAATAATAGTAATAATTGTAATAATAATAATAATAATAATAAAAAGAAGAAGAAGAAGAAGAAAGTATCAAGAGACAGTGACATATGGGCCATGTGAGAATAATCCCCATTGTCATCTCTAGCACCGCAGAAATTCCGAAGACACTGTTTAAAAGTTAAAAAGATCTGAATATTAATGTGAATATTTATAGGACTACGCAGAAGGCCGTCGTCATCTCAACAACTGGAATAGCTCGAAAGGTTATGGGGGTAGGGTGGATGTGAATTTCTAACAAAAAGACGTTGATAAATATGCTTTGGTTATCTATTGTCCTTATGAAAAAGAAAATAAAGGTTAAATAATAATAATAATAATAATAATAATAATAATAATAATAATAATAATAATAATAATAATAATAATAATAATAATAATAATAATAATGATCTGAAACATTTATTTCTTTATTTCTGCTTTGTAAAATATCCTACCAAGCTGACTTTCTGTGATGAAATTATACAACTCCTCCAAGCCATATTCCTCGCCATGGTTAGTCTACCAGCTTGCGTGGTTCTCCACTGGAGTTCCTCTAATTGGGAGGCCCTAGGGAATGAGTCCCGACGGTGGCAAGATTTTCGACATTGGCTAGACAGCTAGGTCGAATTCTACCGCTGTCTGGAGGAGAATTATAGTGGCCGGCCGCTCTCATCGGTAGTTCTCAATGGTTTTACCGATCAACACCAGACGAATGTCGGGGCAGTACCCTACCAAACGGGACACGGACCGCGCGCAATTTTTCCGACTTCTTCCTTGTTCTATCCTCACCCCTCACTTACACACACTTACACACACTTACAAACACTACGACATATGCCGGGAGACCGTTCGAGAACGTAGAGCTTGTCCCGGGTGGAATGGTGCTCCGTTGATTGATTGATTGATTGATTGATTTTTCGTGTTTCCGGGCGCGTCAACTGCTTTGGTCATTAGTACCGTTAGTGTAGTGCATGTTTTTTTCTCCGGAGATAGCGGCGATCTTCCCCCGCTTGATGGCGAGATCCGGCGCCGACCTACCGTCGGCTAGTGGGGTTTCCCCCTAACCAGAACTCTCCCATCAGCGGGGCACCGCCCCACCCGGGACAAGCTCTAGGCTCCCGACTGGTCTCCCGGAATATGTGGTCGTGTAGTGCATGTTAGTGTAAGAATGTGTGTAAGGGGAGAGGATAGGACAAGGAAGAGGAAGGACAGATTGCGTGCGGTCCGTGGCCCGTTTGGCAGGGTACTGCTCCGGCTTTCGCCTGGTGTTGACCGGGCAAACCACGGAAAAATACCGATCAGAGCAGCCGGCCACGGTGAACCGTCCGTTGGAGGTATTTGGTGCACCGTCCGTTGGAGGTATTTGGCATCCCGCTAGCCGACGTATAGGTCACCGGATCTCACCATCCATCGGGGGAAGATCACCGCCTGCGATGAAAACTTGCAATACACTTGCGGAACAAATTACCTTCTCAGTGGACGAGCCCGTAATTACTAATCAATCAATCCATGGCAAGCCTAGTTATTTATCTCCGAGCACCTTTAGACCCATCTTGCATATTGCACATGCACTGACAAGAACTCAAGTTGATACACATTGAAAAGAAACTCGCTTTGGTGACTTTCCGGGTCACTCTGGAAGTGGGAGCGCGGTGGAGATTGTCTAGAGCGAGGAGAAAAGAGGAAAAGGGGAGCGAGAAGAGACTTTGGAGTCAGCAGAGGGAGCGAGGGCGGGGACCAGTGTTGCCAAATGCCGAATGAAGGAATGAAGAATCGTGACTGTGCAAATGTGGAATTTTCCGCATGAACACAGCGAAACCGAAATGAGCATGAAGCCTGACAGTTGAAGTTGAGCTATCTTGACGATTTCATTAGCCAATGCTGTATATTATTTTCATTTCTTTCTTTCGAAATAAGAAGAAAAAAGACGAAAGACGGCATAAATGGTTGATTTTTGAACGTGGATGAAAAATTGCGAAATTTGTGTCCATCGGCGCGAATTGTGGATTGGACCTTAAATGGTCGGGAGAGAACGCGGAAATTGCGGAATCTGGCAACACTGGCAGGGGCGCAGGCAGTGCGCGGAGCCCAGACAGAGGAGCAGGAAAGGGCCGCAGCTTGAAACGCTGGAAGTGCTGTGGGGGCTCAGAAGAGTGCGGAGAAGCTAAGGAGGTGGACAGAAGGGTCAACGATGTGCGATAAACGTGGGATGGGTGTGGTTTGGAGAATGTTGAGGGAACGGAGAGGAATATGAAGAGGACGAGATTGAAAAGAGATGGAAGAGGATGGGTAAGTGTAGGGAGAGTGGAAGCGCAGAGAGTAGTGAGATGAGGGTCAGTGAAAACAAGGAGTGGGAATGGGTGGTGGACCAAGGTGAGGGAGGGGACGGCGGAGGGAAAGGAAAACAGGGCAAGGACAGGAAAGAATTCAGGCGGAGGAAGGAGATCGGTTAGGGTGGGAGGTGATAGGAGGCGAGGGATATTAGAGAGAGGGCAGAGAAAAGAGGGGGAGTCAGCAAAGACTATGAAGGAAATAGTGAGAGCGGGAAGAGAGCGGAAGAGGGAGCGGGGCGGGACAAAGATAGGGGTATTGTTAAAGGAACAGGAGGAGGGGGCAGGTATGCAAATGGAAGGGGATAGAGGTTGGGTGATGAAGAGGCGTACAGATGGAGAGGGGAATAAAGCAGACTCAAAGCAAGAAGGCTAGTAGTTGGGACGAATGGAAGAGTGGAGGGGCAGAGAATGAAGAGAATTGGAGTGAGGAGAAGGAAGGGCGAGTTGTGGAGGGCAGAGGCGATGGGTGGGAACGGGGCACAGATTCGCAAACTCAATCGCGAGTGAGCAGCACATGAGGGCGGCCTCAAGTCGGGCGTGCGGAGTGTGCACGACTCGGCGACCGCGCGGTCGACGCGGTGGCGGCAGGGGGCGAGGTGAGTGCGAGTCGGGTGGCGTGGGGACGGGGCGTGCGCGGGCGAGGGCGAGGGAGGGTAGGTGGCGGGCGGGGATGGTTTGGACGGGGCGCCGGGGACGGAATGTGTGCGACAGGGTGGAGGGGGGGCGGGTCCGAGCGAGAGGGCGTGAGCTGGAGTGCGGAGCTGGCTTGGGCGGGGACGGAAAGTACGCGACTGCGTGGCAGCCGTGGGCATGGAAGGCGAGCAGTGGAAGGGGTCGCTTGGGCGGGCTTTGGCTGTGCGGGGCGCCAGATCACGGACGGAACGTGCGTGACGAGGTAGCGAGGGGGGCGAGTTGAGGGACGGGGGTGGGCGGGAGGGGTTTGGGCGGGAGCGTCGCGACGCGGGGCGTCAACGCGGAGACGGATCGTGCGCGATCGGACAGCGGTCACGGACGAGGGGGGCGAGGAGGGAATGGGGAGAGGGGCTTGGGCGGAGACGGGGCGGGACGTCAGCGCGGGGATGGAAGTACGTAAATGGGTGGTGGGTGGTGGGAAGGAATCAGCTTCGGGTGGGGGTGAGGGAGGTGGGAGGGGCTTGGTCGTGGCGGGGCGTCAGCGCGGGGACGGAACGTGTGCGACTAGGTAGTGGGCGTGGGCGACGGGAGCGAGCTCCGGGGCGGGGGTGGGGGTGGTGGCAGGGACTTGATCGGTGGCGGGGCGGGGCTGAGCGGGATCAGCGCGGGGACAAGCGACTGGATGACGGGGATGGGCAAGCGGGTGAGCTGCGGGGCGGGGGTGGGGCTGGTGGCGGGGCGGGACAGGATCAGCGCGGGGACAGAAGCGACTGGGCGGCTGGCTTTGGAGAGGGGGTGAGCTGCGGGGGAGGGGGAGGGTGGTGGCAAGGACTTGGTCGAGGCGGGGCGGGACGGGCGTGACGGGGCGGACGGCGGACGGGGCGGACGGGCGGACGGGGCGGACGGGCGGACGGGGCGGGACGGGGCGGACGGCGGACGGGGCGGACGGCGGACGGGGCGGGACGGGGCGGACGGGGCGGACGGGGGCGACGGGGCGGACGGGGGCGGGACGGGGCGGGACGGGGCGGGACGGGGCGGGACGGGGCGGGACGGGGCGGGACGGGGCGGGACGGGGCGGGGCGGGTCGAAGCGACTGGGTGGCGGTCATGGGCGAGAGGGTGAGCTGCGAGGGGAGGGAGAGGGTGGTGGCAGGGGCTTAGGGCGAGAGGGGCGAGCTATGCGGCAGGGGCGGGGGTGGTGGGTGGGGCTTAGGCGGGGACAGGGCGGTGCGGGACGTCAGCGCGGGGACGTAACGCGTGCGACTGGGCGGCTGGTGCGGGCGAGGGGGGCGAGTTGAAGTGCGGTGGCTGGGGCGGGGGCGTGGCGGTTCTTCCCACAACAAGGTTGCGCAAAATGCGTTGTTCCGCCTCGTCGCGACGCGCACGCTGCCTGCCGCTCGCGGAGTAATCAGATTTAGCGCCAGCGCGAGGATTGCATTTAAATAATTGATAGTGGTGCCAGCTCCTACCTGCTTCGTATTGTTTTTGTTACGCTCGCTGCCTTTGTCTCGCGTTGGTTAAGCTGGCTAGCGCCGCCGCACACAAAAGCCTGTTTTGGGCGCCACCGTGGGCGGCGATTATGGCTCGTCAGGCGGGAAAGCGGGCTTTTGTAATCGGTGAGCATCGTGCGCATACTTTTATTGTGCGCTGGGAATGAATATTTTGTGTCGAGTGACTTGGTCTGCACGAAAAATGACACGTTTGATAGTCGATTTGAATAAGAGGATGAACTGAAGAAGTCAGTTTAAAGATAGGGGACTGTGCTGTTTTGAGATGAAGAGGATGTTGATCGGAACAATTGAAGCGAAAGCAGTTTTTTAATTTTTGCTGATTGTTTTCCACGTAGTCTCAATCATTAAACAGAAATTAATTCTTTTTGTATAGTAAGTTTTTATATTAAGACTTTTTTTACTATAAGCAACTATGAGTTCATAGTAAACTTCCAAATTTCATCTATTATCATTATATTAACAATACTTGGGAAATTGTTTTCGTACTATTTGTTACGTTTTATTCACTATTACTTACCCAAAGGAATTATTATATTTCACGAGGTCATGATTTCTGTGAATATACAGACGCCCAATTCGGATGTCCTTGAGAAAAAATGCATATTCTACATACTCACACATATCTTACTTAAAACTTCAAACCCTTTGGTTTTAAAGTGCGATTCCGTATTTTTACTTTCTGTACCTTACGTTGTAAGAAGTATCATGCGCCTGAAAACGGCAGTTTTGCAACAGAAAAGCTCTTATTGCCGGGACCTGGTCTCGAAAAAGTGGATAAAACTTCCTTTAACACTTGTAGTCAAAACCCGTGTTTTGTGGTTCCTTGATTTCAATAATCCATTGTCGGAAAAAGGTCTGCCTGTTCTTCTGTCTGAGATCAATACTAAAGCCTAAATCTTTCTGGTGGTTTTCTCCAAAATACATATTCGTCAATCAAATTGACGGGACTCGAGGACATGAGAATTGTAATTTCGTGGTGTACTTAACATGAAGGCTCATTTACATTTTAAGTCTTAAGGTGGCTCATGAGCTTCTCATGGTCCAATCCTGAGCTCGCTATCCGGTCAGGGCATAAATATAATTGTAGCTTTCTTTTAAAATCGTGTCATTATCTGAAGTTGAGTGAAGAAGAAATGTTCAGGCAGGCGGAGTTTGCTAGTGGCAGTGAAGGCGATACGTTATGTTTGTCTCATGTCTTTCATACTCCCCACGCGTGGGAAGTAACTAAACCTAGGCATGGGGGACTCCCGTTAGCTAAAGTCGGACAATTTAACCAAAAATGCCAAATGCATACATACATTTTCAAAATTTTCTCGAAAATTACTCCAAACTTTTTTCATTAATCTTTGTCGTCAGGCAATGCAAAAGACGCTTAAAAGAATTGAGAACGTCTCATTGTCGTTGAAATCTCGACTCAACGTTTTCAAAAACTGCATAAGTTTAACATTTTTTCGGGGTCTTCCTGCACACAACTATAATATTAAAGATATAGATTTTTCTTCATAATGAACTTTAATGAACATGATGTTCTTTAATGACAGGTCTTGAAATAAGGTTATGGAGATTGTTTCAAAAATATGAGTAGCATTCACGGAATTTGGTGTGTGAAGCATTGGCAATTTTCAAACTTTTTTTTCAGTGTAAAGAGTGTTCCTATTCTCATTCCCGACAAACTGTCTGCAACTGTCCCAGCAAATTGTAAAAAGATAGCATTTCAAAACTACAAATATGAAGGTAGAGATATTTGTCTTAAATAACTTCTGTTCTAAAACTCAGCTCTTTAAAAAAGATCATGGACAATTTTTGGAAGAAAAAACAGTAAATTTCGCACAAATTTCTATTTGAAATTAATGCAAATTATAAAAAAATATAATAAAACACTCTAAGTATTTTCTTCAGTTTTTTTCAAGAGTAGCACAAATAATGCTTATGAGAATGACGCAGATCTTATTTGCAGAATGACGCAGAAGTATCTGAATTTTAGAAAATTGCAAAGTTAGAAAGAATGTTAGAAAGTATGCCCTATTGTAGCATCACTATTTAAAGGTAAACGCTTAAAGGTAAGACTTAAATCCACATTATTAAACTATATCTTTATTACCTCCAGGATTATGTGCTACTTAAGAAAGAGATATTAAGTAACTGCACAGAGTAAACAAAGTATGCCTCCTTTCTTGCACTCTTACTTTTCACTGATGTCTGAAAAGCTGATTGCATTTATCACTACTTCTTACACGCCTCCTAAATGTATGAGACACTACACTCGCTAGTCAGAGCTATTATTCAATGCGTCATACGCACGTTTGAAATTAAACAAACTGTGTAAGAAAAATGGTTCAAAAGTAAAACTTTGTGCAATAAAACAGATTTGTTCACTCGCGAGAATATGTCCCCTATATCTATGGTTCGCGGGACCTAACATTCCTCGCTCGTGTACTATTCTCTTCTCAAACCTGTTATAAAAATAACTATTACTTTCATAAAATATAAAAGCAATTTTCAGTACAAAAAATGCAATTTTAAACAATGAAGATTACACGTACTGAAAATTATAATTTTTGAAATTTGTTTCTTAAGAATTTTTTTATGTTAACATTTTTCTCATTATATTATCCATGGAAGCTATTGCTTTCGAATACTGATTATTGCTTAGCAACAAAACTTGCAACATCGGGTTCTTTTAACTGATTTATGCCATTATGTTACAATGGTTTTATAAAAGATGCCGTACCATCTATTGTTTACTTTTCCTTACCTTTTTATTGTGATATTCAAAACAAATTAATGAAATTAAATAAATCTGAATTTTCATGCCACGCTATCATTAATGTGAAAGACTTAAACTTTGCCATTATAAACTTTAGCATGACTTTCTTAAGGGTAGCATCTAATAAATGTTTAGACTCGATAAATCTTTATATCAATGATCAGCAATTTTAACAGATGTCAATTTCTTAATTAAATGGTGAGGCAGAACAGTTATCTTTACGACATCACTTTCTTTCACTAAAGACAATTTCACTCTCTCCGCAATCGTTCCTGAGGATCTCCGTTATGGCCCGAGTGGCTGGTCGGCTTAAGGAAGCACAATATTTTTGTTTTGTGTGGTTTCTGAAGTGAGTACTGGTCGTGCAAGCTTTCTTGATACACGAACTCCCTAACTCTTGCCCAGCACTGAATAGCACGGCCCGATGAAATTATTAGGTCCGACTCGGAACGGCACGCATCAATTTATAATGCTACCATCTTCCACCTCGTACTAAAAACAATCTATTTCGGCAAATTTGGTTAGGAATGCCTGGTATGGATATCTATTTTTGAATCTGGTTCTATGAGAAGTTTTCCGTAGTATGAAGTTGTCTAGGTGTGGAATTTGAGGTATGGAGTGATAGAGCTCGGTTCAGAAATATGTCATATGGTGTTGTATGGAGTCAATTTGAAATTCTTTGTGGAGCTGTGAGTTTGAGACAAACCAAGGAGCATATGTGATAGTTCTAAGAAACTGGCTTTGGACTATTTGGAACTTGTTTAGGTTTGTTCTTGCAGCGGAGATTTTTTTTGTGCGGCTTCTGCGGTGA
Source organism: Teleogryllus occipitalis (assembly GCA_011170035.1). Lineage (NCBI taxonomy): Eukaryota > Metazoa > Arthropoda > Insecta > Orthoptera > Gryllidae > Teleogryllus > Teleogryllus occipitalis. Next base: position 44,068 of record BLKR01003487.1, on the reverse strand, counting down.
GATCGCCTGCAGACGACGTGGCGTCCTCGGCGAGATCGAGTTGGGGAGGGGTGGTGGGGTGGGGGGAGAGGTTTCTGAGATTTATAATGGCGCTCCCTGCCTTGGCCACACCCCTGGCTGTCGCCTGACTGCAAGCGGTTGGGCCCCACACACAACTGACCTCATCCTTTCTTTCCGCGTTCGCCGAGGAAAAAAACCATTCAGAGTGGATCCTACTTAGCTGTATGTAGATCATCAAGGCTATGTATGTAGATCATCAGAGATACAAAGTACAGTGAAACCTGTTTTAAGGATCATTCCTACCTGTATTCTTAATTCAATTTAATATGGTATAATAAGGATAAACTATATGGTATGCGTTCCAGAGCTGAAGAAATCGCGCAGAGATTACATTTCTTACGTCACGTTCTGTACGTACGTCACATACAATTTTTATTTTTTGTCGGTAAATAAATAAATTAGTGGTCATATATGGTTATGGTAAAAATGTAAAAAGATTTTCAAATTGTAGACAGTGGACTTCCGTTATAATTATGCTATTTGCAAATTAACTTTATTTATTTTCGCCTCATTGTGGTTTTTTCTCTACATTCTTTCGTATGTGCGTTTTATTTTGGTTTTAAAATAATTCTCCTGCGAGTTAAGCAACTTTAGTTTCCTCAGCTCGAATTAATGCGACAACGCATTCCGACTTAGGAAGATATTGAATCAACAGTAAATTCCACTGCTCTCCCCCTTCTCATAGCGTTACGGCTTAAAACCGCACACTCGTCAGTAAGTTGGGATCGTCTGATACAGGTTTATTCTCTACCAATAAATGTGCCTTGGAACCTCATCTGGCACACAGAGAGCTCAAAAGAAGGATTACGTACACATGACTTGTAATATAAATCTGTAGGTTCCACGAAAATGATTCATTGTATTTGAAATGTACTCGTTTATTCAATTTCTGAAGAACATTCCAAAGTAGTGGTACATTAATTAAATGTTATAAACTCGCTTGCAATTGAATAGGTCAATAATTGTAACGGACTTCCTTTTAATAGTATTGTATTCATGTAGAGGATATCTGAAACATTTATCCGTCTTAGTCTTGGCTCTAATTTTAAATAAATTCTCTCAAGGATTAAAAATAACTCGCAAAATATCTCTCCCGTTTTAAATAACATATTCTATTGCATTACATTCTCTTAAGAGCTACTCACACTACGAACAAGACATTTACGAACGAATTTAAAAAGATATTTTTTATGTTGATGTTTGAAAAACGGATCTTTTGTTAATTTGTACCTGGTTATTCGCCAGTATTCAAACAGTGTTGACCAATAACACCATCTTTACACCACTTTCAGCACCCAAAAGCTAACTTCGAACCCTGATTTCGTATGTTAAGATTGGTTATGTGCTTCAACATCGGAATAGTTATTTATTACACGAGTGATCAAAGTAACATTTTACGAGAAGGAAATGTCGCGACACGAGGCCGATAGGTCACACTGTCGCAATCCTACCAGCAAAATAAAATCGCCTTTACCATTCATTTCACACTACCTTTTAGACGGACTTACTGGAATTCCTTTTATGTTAATTCAAATATACAAAATTGGGTACCGTGTTACTTTAAGATCAACTGTAGCTATCAGACGAGAGTATTTTGTTTTCTTTGTTGCTTTCACAGTTTTATCTGAACATTTGAGCATCGTTACACTCTTAGCACTACTGCTAAAAATTGAACTTTTAGAACACTGAGCATGTCCTAAAACAAACCACTTTTATTAGTGGCTGTTTAATAAATAAATAAATAAATAAATAAATAAATAAATAAATAAATAAATAAATAAATAAATAAATAAATAAATAAATAAATAAATAAATAAATAAATAAATAAATAAATAAATAAATAAATAAATAAATAAATAAATAAATAAATAAAGAAATAAATAAAGAAATAAATAAATAAATAAATAAATAAATAAATAAATAAATAAATAAATAAATAAATAAATAAATAAATAAATAAATAAATAAATAAATAAATAAATAAATAAATAAATAAATAAATAAATAAATAAATAAATAAATAAAACACTAATGTTGCATCGGGGCGTGGTTAGAACAGTCGTCGTGTGAGCGCTTTTCTCCAACCTAAATAAATAATAAATAAATAAATAAATAAATAAAACACTAATGTTGCATCGGGGCGTGGTTAGAACAGTCGTCGTGTGAGCGCTTTTCTCCAACCTAAGGCGTCGCGCGTCCTTGTTTTCGTTCCTCGCGGGAGGATTCTGTTATGATTTCTTTTCCACTTCCGTAGCATGAATTATTCATTGGCCAAGGACGGAAGAAGGGAATCGAGGAAATGATGTTGACGTGTTGTATTTTTGAGCGGTGTCTCTCTAAGGAAAAGGAGGGGGTGGACGATAGCCCCTTGCGAGTGAGTTGGGGGGTTTGGCTTAGATGGTGGGAGAGGAACTAGTTTTTGTTTCGACTTAGTTGAATTTCGTGCGCTTCTCCGACCCACTCTAAGGCGGTCTCTCTTTCTCTCTGATTGCGTCTGTTTCTGTTTGTTGGGCTCTTTGTTAGGCCGGTTGCTAAGATGTTTATCCGCCTCTCGCTGCATCTCACTCTTTCCCTCCTTCCCCTGTTACTATTTCCGTCTCCCTGTCCATATCACCTCTCTCTCTCTCTCTCTCTCTCTCTCTCTCTCTCGATGACTCTCCTTCCAGCTTTCTGTTTCTCCCTTTCTTTCCTTCCCTCCCTCTCTCCTTCCTCTTCTTTCCCTCTTTCCCCCCCTCCTCCTTCCTTTTCGTTCTATCCCTCCCGTTACTTCTGTGCCCTCTGGTCTTCTTCCCCCACTTCTCGCCTTTCCTCCCCTCCCTCTCATCCGTCATGCTGCTCACCTCATCCCTCACTTCTTGCTCTCTCCCTCTCTCCATCCCTCCTCCCCTTCTCTCTCTCCTCTCTCTCTCTATCTATCTTAACCCCCACTCTTCTGTGAGGGCTAACATTTATTATCTTATTTTTTATTCACCCTCGTATATAATAAAAACCTCTTATATTATGTGAGATAAAATTAACTTTTCCATCAGTAACCACATTTCTCCACCTCAATTATAACTGTATACTCTCATCCAACGAGCGGCAAGTAGCGAATAAGTAAGAACGATCCTCATCTATTTCGTTTGTGTTGGAGAATGTGGAAGACCTAAAATGGTTGCATTTGACATATACGTGGTATCAAATTCAAAAATACTTTACACTTTTACAATCACTTACAGTTTGTGTAAGTGATGCGCCCACGGAACATTTTTTCAGGGTTCGAGAATGTATCACAACATGGAGCATCAGTGACTCAACCGTAAGTTTTTTATAGGCAAAAGGTCTAGTGAGACCTTTTTCTTCAGCAGAGTTGCAGTTCTCCAAAAAATAATTTTGCCCAATTTATCCTCAATTAGAGATTAATTTTAATTTGTTGGATCATTGATTCATTTCTTTTCCTGTTGCTTCACCTACTGAGATTTACAGGAGGTTAGAACTCCTTCCTGTATTAGCGTTTTTGCATTCATTTCCCCACTTCCAAGGCCCTCTGTAAATTAACGTGTAAGAGATCTACATGCTTTCTGGAAGAGGGACAAGGTGGCTTGGCAAGCCACATGATTCATGTGCATATTTTCTCAATAGTTATTTATGCATGTGTGTATTTGGTGTTATTTGGGTCCGTAGTCCAACTTCGCCGGCCAGCTATCGCTGTCCCCCATGCCTGACCTTAGTTAAATTCCCATGCTTGAGGATAATAGCTACATGAGGCGAACATGACGCATTCTCCTCACTGTAACGAGCAAGATCTGTCTGCTTGAGCTTTTCTTCGTCACACTGCTACAGAAACTGGGACGATTTTAAAGGAAAGCTACAACTAAAAATTTGCCTCGACCTGGAATCGAACTCGCGACCACAACACGGGAAGTTAGTACGCTGCCCATGAGCCATTCCAGAGGATAGTTATTTATAAGGCATCCAAATGAGATGTTGAATGAATTTCAACACTAAAGAATATAATATTTTTTTAATTCCTAAATACGTATCATCGCCTTTGGTTACTAGTTGGAAAATGAGCTTCCCTCCTGGTGATACGCCACTGATAATACAAAAAGCTGCAGACTGAGCCTTGAGGAACGCCCAACTAATTCGGAGCCGCGTGTAGAGGCGCTTCGGCGGTGTCACCGTGGGCGGCGCGGTGGGCGGATGCGGCGAGGCGGGGCGGGGCGGGGCGGGGCCGAATCCGGCGCGGCGGGGTCGATTGAGTGAAGGATCCCGTGCGACCCGCGCCCCTCGCTTCCCCTCAGCCGCACCCTTCTCCCCCGGGACGTCGCGCAGTGGGTCGAAGCGCCACCCAAAGTGCTGCTAGTGAACCCACTAACAATTCTGCTAGGGATCATTACACACGTTCGGCACGATAAGACTAACGCTCTCAAAGAAGCCAAGACGAGAGACGCTACTAAAAATGTACCAAGTAATGGCAGTACCAGTTGTACTGTACCGTAGGGAGTCATGGATATTGACGAGAAAGAAAAGTAGTAATATACAAGCTTCCGAGATGAAGTTTCTAAGAGCAGTAAAAGGCTGTAGGCTCGTTGACCAGTTCAGGAACGAAAACATCCGCAAAAACATCAAAATTTTCTCTATATTAGACAAAATAAAAGAGAAACGTTCAGCGTGGTCAGACCATCCACACAGGATGGAAGATAATAGGCTCACAAAAGTGGCCTACCATTATCGTCCAGCTGGAAAAGGAGATCCTGGTCGACCAAGGCAACGATGGAGTGAAGCTGGAACAGGCCTTCTGACCTAAACCGTGAAAGGAAGAAGAAGAAGAAGGAGAAGAAGAAGAAGGAGAAGAAGGAGAAGAAGGAGAAGAAGGAGAAGAAGGAGAAGAAGGAGAAGAAGGAGAAGAAGGAGAAGAAGGAGAAGAAGGAGAAGAAGGAGAAGAAGAGGAGAAGAAGGAGAAGAAGGAGAAGAAGAAGAAGGAGAAGAAGGAGAAGAAGGAGAAGAAGGAGAAGAAGGAGAAGAAGGAGAAGAAGGAGAAGAAGGAGAAGAAGGAGAAGAAGGAGAAGAAGGAGAAGAAGGAGAAGGAGGAGAAGAAGGAGAAGGAGGAGGAGAAGGAGAAGGAGGAGAAGGAGAAGGAGGAGAAGGAGAAGGAGAAGAAGGAGAAGAAGAAGGAGAAGAAGGAGAAGAAGGAGAAGAAGGAGAAGAAGGAGAAGAAGGAGAAGAAGGAGAAGAAGGAGAAGAAGGAGAAGGAGGAGAAGAAGGAGAAGAAGGAGAAGAAGGAGAAGGAGAAGAAGGAGAAGAAGGAGAAGAAGGAGAAGAAGGAGAAGAAGGAGAAGGAGAAGAAGGAGAAGAAGGAGAAGGAGAAGGAGAAGGAGAAGGAGAAGGAGAAGGAGAAGGAGAAGGAGAAGGAGAAGGAGAAGGAGAAGGAGAAGGAGAAGGAGAAGGAGAAGGAGAAGGAGAAGAAACAGAAGAAGAATCATTAGAAACGCCCCGTACTTCCTGTTCTCCACCGCTGCATTTTCCCTACATGTAAGGTCTGTTCAGGTCAGAAATATTTATTTATGAAACCAGCGGTAAACGTGGCATTTTATTCTGCGAGTAGGAGATTTTGCGACACGACGCCGATAGGCAGTGTAGCGCAATCCAACGAGCAAAATAAAATCACTTTTACCAGGTGTCACATACCATTTTTAGACATCCTTACTGATTCTCGTTTTACTTTTATTGAAGTATACAAATCACTTAATGGTGCGTTAAGGTTAGTAGTAGCTGATGCGGGCAGACAATATTACCTTGTTTTCTTTGTTGCATTCACGGATTTTCCTGAACACTTGAGAGTCGTCTTATTTTAGTAGTAGTGCTAAAAATTGAAGTTTTATCACGCTATATGTGCAATGGAAGAATTCCTCTTAATAGTGGCCGTCTAAAGGTGATACTTTTCATAGATTCTAAAACGCTGGCGTCGCTAGCCGAATTCGTTTACTACGTTCTGTGAAGTCACGGAGGTTATGCGAATTCGAGACTCGCGGGTTCCTGCTTGGGTGACCGGCTAGGAACTCCAGAATCTAACGTCGTCGAACTCCTGGATGAAGGGATTAAAGGCACTGACTGCCTGGAACGTGAGGAGACTTCACAAATATAGTAATTACTCAGTAACAGTAATGATAGTAATTGTTCAGTAACAGAGGATTACTCCAGAAAAAGCGCTGAACGCCTAACAAGGGTTAAAGAGACGCGTTGCGTCAACAACGACGCAGAAAATTAATAAAACAACAACAATTGAGCATGGTCGGAGAGCGCATCTCCCTGCCAAATGTATTCTTCCGCCATATGAGGCGGACGCCATTTTTTAATGCATCAATTTTTCAGTTCAATGGGTGTGGTTAGAGGTTAGGTATAGTTCACAAGCGTGATTTATATTTTCCGTTATCGTTACGAAAAATAATATTGAAAGAGTTTATACAAATCACGCCGAAAAACCAACGAGAATATGTATGCGTGTGTAGAAAGTCACCGATCGGATATAAACGGACAGGCCATAAATATCTAAATTCAAACAGACCGCATTGTTTACTTTCATCATGCTTTCGATATCAATTGTACTTTTCTTGTGATCTAGCTACATTCATTCCATAGGGACATTCTCCAGTTGGCGGAATGACAATACAGAATATAACAGCTATAGGACGAGTTATTCAACGTTGTAAAATGAATGCGAATCACGTCTACGTTATACTTGCAGACCATGGCGCTCAATCTGGTTTGGCGACAATGAGAGTCAGAAAAACCGCTCACATGACTGAACAGACCGTACTACATCATCGACGTCGGTCCTTCTGCGTTTTCGAGAGCAGTTATGCATCTTCGGAATGCCGCCGCCAGGTCGTGTTTTGACTTCCAGTGTCAGGTTCTAAGATTTCGAATGAATGCTGCGTGGTTGCAGAAAAGACTGATTGATTGGTTGATTATTTCTAGTTTTCTGGCGCGGGAACTCCTATGTTCATTAGTTACTCGCGCTATGTTTTGTCACACCAGTAAACGAACGGCGTTCTTTGTACGCCAAGCCTATTTTGTCGGAAAAATTAACTCTGCAGGGCCTGAATAATATTTGGATATAATTTTTATTTAGTGATATTTGATAGATATATATAAATTACAATATTAAATAATTATTATAATATAAAATTGAGTGTATTACTCTTCAGAGCAATTTTTGTATTTAATGACTTTAAGAAAATGTTCGTTGCTTGCAAAGTTGTAGCGCCAGTTAGTAGTACGTGTTGTAGTAATTGTAGTAGAGCAGTCTTTTTCTCTTTCGCAAATGTGACAGTAATTTATTAATTTGTTCTGGTTATTCTTGATTGTCATGACTTTCAGTTTTTATAAATTTGTTGTCAAGCGGTGCTTTATTCCACTTTATAACCTTGCCTTTACCAATGAAATTATCGCTACTCTCTAAATCGCTGCTTGAATAATCTCTAGCATAATCAAGCTCTGGACATGTGTCATGTTCACTCTCGGCCTCTACAACTTCCTTCTCAAAGTCATTTGCAGTGTCGCAAATTTCGACTTTTGACGATTCCTCATGTAATAATTCACATATCTGCTTTTCAGATAAATTATTAATCTGTTTTGTTCCTAATGTAAAACAAAATAAATTAGTTTAATTATAGCAACAATTTTTTTAAAAATCCTGTGATAATTAAAAGAAAATGAAAACTCGCATTGGTACTCGCGCGGCATAGAAATTACGCCAACGGATATTTTTCAACGGAAATACAATTGTCTAGCCAGTGCAGTAAATCTTACACTACCGAGTATCGAGGAGGATGCAGCTGAATGCCTTGTGAAAGGTTAGGTCCAATGTCAGAACGCGCGCTGATGTTCTCTGACACCTAAGGGATAAGAGTTCCACTGGCGTACTTTGTACGCCAGCGCGAGTAACTAAGGGCCTCGTATTTGAAGTGCTTGTTTTTATCACGGCAGGTGTCGGCGTTTAATCTCCCTCTGGATAGCGAAGACCGGGACCGACCTACACATCGGCTTGCGTGATTTTCCTCATCCAGGTATCTCCCACCAGCGAGGTGCCATCCCACGGGACAAGTTCTAGGTTCCCGACTGGTCTCCCGACATGTGTGGTGGTGTAAAGCGTGTAAGTGTAAGTTTGGTAAGTAAGCGATGAGGACAGTACAGGGAAGAAGGAAAGATCACACGCAATCCTTGGTTCGTTTGTTAGGGTACTTCTCCAGCCTTCGCATAGTGTTAATCGGAGAAACCATGGAAAACACGATCAGAACAACCAGCCGCAGGAATTCCATTCGACCTAGCAAGTATCGAATACACCGTCGGCACTTGAACCCTTGACTTGAACCCTGAGACAGCGTTCTTTCTACCCCTTGGAATGTTGTACCAATCGCAGACAACTGTGGTTCTACCTTCTAGCGATTGGTTAACGTGTCCCTCCCGCTGCCCTTCCCCTGGACACGGGGTGTCCAAATTTGTCGGCGCGGTTGGGAATATAAAATTTTGCCGACCAATTTTTATGAGGGAAAGGGTAGATACATCGAAGCGATAGTCGCGGTATGATGATCTTTGAAAGCAGAAAACGTATCCCTATTCTTACATTCATTCATTGCTTCAATAAGATATTACTGATAAATATACTATTGATGAAAAACCTGTTGTGAAGTGAGTATAAATATACATCCCATACACATCTCAAGTTTGACGTGCAAACCCTGTTGTTTCAATTTTAAAGTATGTCCTAATCTTTCAAGCCATTTTTCTGCCATATTGATTCTTGAGGTGATGCTTACAGAATAACTCCTTTAACTTATATCTCTGGCGTTCAGAATCTAACATTTCTCTCTTTTGTATAAAGTTCTACTAACTATTCTGCTTGTCAGAGATTTTCTGAAAGGGTCACCAACCCGTCGCTTGATTCTAGGATGGGAATGAGAACAAGTTAGGAAAGAAGGATCGCGGACGATCTGTGGCCCTTATCGTAGGGCAAAGCTGCTCCGATATTCATCTGAAAGTGATAAGGAAAATCACCGAGCAGTTCGCCTACGAATTTAATTCTGGCGGGCCCACAGATGATAGACAATAAGTGTGCCCTGGCTTCATGCCGGAATCGAATCCTCGACTTCCCATCACTGGTGCGCTCTTCTTCGTTTCTTCTATTTCCGATCGCCGCTACCAGTGTTGGTTACATGACTGCTCTCGCTATACACTTCAAACAAAACGGTTTTCCTTTAGAAAGAAGTTTGAGCGTTGTGCTCAATCAAATTTCTTGATTTTTGCTTTAAATGATAGGCAGTGTATCCTTAATGTGTTAACACTAGTTCTTATTAGCATAAATTTTAGTATAAACACAATTTTTAATAATAACTTAAAATTAATAGAATGCGCGCTAAACAACTGTCTTTTGCCATTTCGTTGCATTCAACTTCAATATGAACTTGGAATGTAATTGGTCCGTTTTGTTGTGCGTGTTGCAATAGATATTTCAAAAACAGTGAACGTTTCGAAAGGTTATAGTTAGCGAAGCAAAGAGAGAGAACTTTCAATGCTTCAGTGTTTTTAGATAATTCAGCGTTTTTAAGATTATTGAGTATATAAATGTAATATACTGTAAACGTTGGACACATGTATCTCTTTGCACGCGCGCGCACGCGCGCACCCCCCCCCCCACACAAATTCCGTTTTTTGAATTATGTGATACATTACTTTGTAGTGAGTTGGTAGCAAAATTCCCTGCTATAGTCCACTGCAACATGCATGAACAGATACTGCTAAATATGAAACATTTCAATTACAGTTTCGGAAACGTATTTAACTGAATGTTTACAATGATTAGTCTTTGTATCGTTCCACAGCTTGTTAATCTTCCTCATTATCATTTCATTAGTCTTAGAGAGTAAGTACTGAAAAACATGAAACTATATTTTGTGGATTCCGATTTGCATATAATACATATATTATACTAATGTATAGTAACGGTTGTACTGTTCTTTTTGTGATGTTATCCCTGAAGTTCAGCTAGTTTTTATTTATTTATTAGCAGAATACCCGGTGTTGCCCGGGTTCTCTTCATACCCAGTCCTTATGAAAGAGGAAAAAGATCAATTTCATATAAACCACAGCGTCTAAGGTTATTATTTTTAATGTAATTGAATAAAATTTTAATTAAATACTATAAATTTCTTTCATTTTATTTTACAGTTCATTGCTATTACATTACGTTTTTTTTCTTACGCACTGCTACTGGCCTCTGGCGAGTAAATTAGGTACCAGTTCTGTTCCACCTCTACTGGCCTCTGGCGGAATTAATTAGGAACCAGGTGCTCTTAGCGAGCGGCAAAAAGTCGTCATTGTGCTGCATCTACTAACATATGATTTATTTACGGCATTTGTGATGTATTCATCTTTATCAAACCTCGCAAGGGCACAGCGACCATCCTAAATAAGAGCCTGTACAAATTTCGTACTCATTCACACAGTACTGTTAGTGGTATCGATGTCAATTACATGTCGTTGAATCCTCATTTATTAGTATAGATTGTGGGAATTCTGAGAAGAAATAAAAGAGGTTAGCTTCGTCAACATATTAGCTTTATTAAGATAGACGGCTTTCGGCGGCTTTGCCGTCATCGTCAGTCTACAAGATACAGAAAGATATAACAAAATTATAAATAAATATTCTAATTCTATTTTAATGAGAAATATTCGAAATAAATATTCTAATAAATAAATATTCTAATTTTCAAAATTTTCTCTTCAATATTATATTATATAGAATAATAAAATAAATTCTTCTCTTAGTATAGATATATTGTACTTATCTATAGTAACATTTCTACTGTTCCTCTGTGTGATGTAATCGCAGGAGTTGAGATAGTTTGTTTATTTATTTCAGGCCTTTAGCCCCACTGTGTCGGCGTGCTCCTCTGCGGGCTGGCCTCCACCTCCGCCTTCGCGGCCGGCGCAGCGGTTTCTGAAGGGGGAAGGGGAGAAGGGGAAAGGGGTTGGGAGGGGGGAGGGGGAGGCCCTTATTTATTCAATGCGGAAAACTGGCTCTCCAAGAGGATGCGGCCCTTAAAAGTTCCTCGAGAGGTCTTTCAGCAATGCGTGGATCTTGTTAATGGATATTAATAATTTCGGAGTCTCTGGTTGACTGAATTGCTGTCAGGATCTCTATCCAAAGTGAGAGTATTTCCAACACTACAGAGTCACGTTAAAGAAACAAACATAAAATTAATTTACTTGCAGTTCTTTTGAAGACTATTTATAAGAAAGAACTCCAATCAAAGAGAATGGTTTTGTATTCTTCCATCAAGGCACCATATAGCATATAGACATGTAAATTGAATAGTACATGGCCATCAATAATGAATTCTTAAAATGATCGGCACTTGGTATTAGCTTGGGGTTCTGTAGACATTTATGTTCTATCTTTATTTTCCAACTATTCAAAAGAAATTTGAAGAGTATGTTGTATGAAAATAAAAAAATACACAAACAGTTACTTTGCCGTGCAAAAGTGTTCTGCAAGTGAAGATGATTTTCCAAACATCACGAATTATTTGTAGATATCACTGAAATGAGAATGCGACATATTTAACCGATTTAGTTTGCAGGGGAAATTTCTTTTACATAAAAGCGAACATTATCTTTAAACTACCAGAGCTGAAATTTCGTGTTCCCACTTCCGATTCAGAGAATTGAATTAACATTCTGTGTGTGTGTGTGTGCATCTCTGTCTCTCTGTATCTCTATCTGTGTCCTCTCTCTGTATCGCTATCTGTGTCTCTCTCTGTCTCTCTCAGTCTCTCTCAGTCTCTCTCAGTCTCTCTCAGTCTCTCTCAGTCTCTCTCAGTCTCTCTCAGTCTCTCTCAGTCTCTCTCAGTCTCTCTCAGTCTCTCTCAGTCTCTCTCAGTCTCTCTCAGTCTCTCTCAGTCTCTCTCCGTCTCTCTCAGTCTCTCTCAGTCTCTCTCAGTCTCTCTCAGTCTCTCTCAGTCTCTCTCAGTCTCTCTCAGTCTCTCTCAGTCTCTCTCAGTCTCTCTCAGTCTCTCTCAGTCTCTCTCAGTCTCTCTCAGTCTCTCTCAGTCTCTCTCAGTCTCTCTCAGTCTCTCTCTGTCTCTCTCTGTCTCTCTGTCTCTCTCTGTCTCTCTCTGTCTCTCTCTGTCTCTCTCTGTCTCTCTCTGTCTCTCTCTGTCTCTCTCTGTCTCTCTCTCTGTTTCTCTGTCTCTCTCTCTGTTTCTGTCTGTCAGTCTGTCTGTCTGTCTGTATCTCTCTCTCTCTCTTTCATGAATTCCATCGATCAGTTTCAGACAGATAACAACATACATAGAACGGGCAGTGTCTTCCTTGTTCTATGCTATAGCACTATCTTCAACAACAGTTCACGAACGGAGCGGATCTGCTTATTCCATCATCATTCCCTCCGCCATCTAACTCTTAGAATTTGGCGATGAAAATTACGCGATAAGGTAAATTTAAGACAATTTACATAAAAACATTTAATTTATTTTACCTTAATTCCTATATTTATAATCCCACATACACACACACAACCATTTCATAAAATTAATAATCACCTTCACAGTTTGCAAGCGAGTTGTAACCGAGCACATTTTCGTGTATTTCCCTACATGGATGCAGCTATAGAACGATTTCCCTAAGGATGAGCCAAAGTGACAGCTCGCGAAAACATGTGAACGTCACATGTATTTCAGAGAAGTATCCCTCCGCCACGACAGGTGTTCAGTCACGCCCCTTCGTAAAGGGTTAATGGCTCCTGTGAAAACATCCCTATGCAGAAGTCTACAAGTTTTGCTGAGGTATATGCACGTACGCGAGTCCGGGAAATATTTAAATTTAATTACGTATGTGGGAAATCTCTCAACATGCTCTCACAATCAGTAAAAGAAAACTGCCACGAATGTAAATAGAAAGAAAAATGATTTTAAGTCGGAAACACGTGCACCGGTGCGCATCTCGCATTCAAGTCTCGGTTTCAAAATAAACATAATATTTATCACACACAAAGTAAATTCAATGTAATATATAAAGAAAAAAAGAATTTTTACAGAAGAGCACATAACACTGCACTTCCTAATTTCAATTATTTCTCGCAGCACACTATATTTTTGCCGGACAAGGACACCACAAAAGGAAGCGTGGAAGCCATTTACAAGTTAGCCAACTGCAAACGAACGAATACGGGGAGGGAGTGTAATGTGCTCAAGGTCACGACGACCACAGAACCTTCAGTTATGTTGCCAGCACTAGATGTCACTTTGGCTCCTCCTTAGGAAAATCGCTCTATAACATGGCCCTGCCCCGTCCTGCCAGTGGCGTCCTTACGCAGACGCCGGCGGCTCCGGCGTTGACCTCGCTGCGGAAACGTCTGGTGCACTCCGCAGTGCTGCAGAACGTGAGAGGTCGGGGCGGGGAGGAGGGGGAGTGCGAGGGTGAGGACGGTGGAGGACGGGGGAGGACGGGGGAGGACGGGGGAGGACGGGGGAGGACGGGGGAGGACGGGGGAGGGTGAGGAGGGGTTGGAGGGGGCGCTGGACAGGGCCGCAAGTTGCCCAGTGCCCGTCGGCCGGCCTGCATGTCTGCCTGCCTGCCTCCTCGCGGCCGGCGCGGACAAGACCCGCCCACTACCCTCCATGAGATTCCAGCTGCCCGGAGCCCAGAGGGCGGGGCCACAGGTCTGGGTCAAATGGCGTAACCGATAGAGGGGATGGCGAACTGTTAGGACCCTTTAGGAATAATAAAAAATCTGACAATCTGACAAAAATTGACATTGATTTGATTTGATTTTTTCGTGTTTCCGGGCGCGTCAACTGCTTTGGTCATTAGTCCCGTTAGTGTAGTGCATGTTTTTTCGCGGGAGATGGCGGTGATCTTCCCCCGCTGGATGGCGAGACCCGGCGCCGACCTACCGTCGGCTAGTGGGGTTTCCCCCTAACCAGGACTCTCCCACCAGCGGGGCACCGCCCCAGCCAGGACAAGCCCTAAGCTCCCAACCGGTCTCCCGGAATATGTGATTGTGTAGTGCATGTTAGTGTGTGTGTGTGTGTGTGTGTAAGGGGAGAGGATTGGCAGGAAGAGGAAGGAAAAATTGCGCGCAGTTCGTTTGTTAGAGTACTGCTCAGGTATTAGCCTGGTGTTGATCGGAGAAACCACGGAAAACTACCGATCAGAGCAGCCGGCCTCTAGAATTCTCCTCCAGACAGCGACTGAATTCAACCTAGCTGGAAAGCTAGTGTCTAAAATCCTGCCGCCGTCAGGACTAGAACCTAGAACCTCCCGGTCAGAGGCGCTGCAGTGACATCAGTTGATGCTCTGAACTACCTTAGCCCGTGCCGGTTCTATGTACTGCTTACTGAGCACCAAAGTTGGTCGTGAGCCCTTAATTGTTCTATATAGTACATACTAATTGCGAAATCAAAATGGCTAGTGAGCCCGTCAGTGTTTCATTCGGCATCCAATTTATCCCGAGTGGATTTCGATTCACGTCGCGTGAAATCATTGTCCTCGCACCTTTGCGTGCTGATTCATTGTTGAAACTCTCTGCCACTACAGGTTACTAAATGACATTACTAGAGCGTTCCAAAGCGCCACACTCGATATTTATCAACGTCGATGTCGAGCAACCACTGTTGGCTTTACATCGCCCTTTCCCTCCGTCTTAATCATAAGCAACCTCAACTTTGTCAACACTGACGTCAACTCTATCGTAATCAGTGATGTACTGAGTATGGGAATTAGGTCAGTTAGCACAATATGGAAATTAGCGGAATAACACAATCAAATATTTGCATTTTTCAGTCATAATCGGAACTGCTTCATTTTTTTTGTATTTTTCGAGTTCTTGGCCATCGGAGGAACTGAGGAAAACAATTGTCACACGGCCAAGAGGCTGCATATTTTTTTTCAATTTCTGTGAGCATTGTAAAGTAATAAAGGAATCATATGCTGTGAAATTATGGGTTCTTGGTAGGGAGTAAGGTTACATTTAGATGGCGGTGATCGATCTAATCCTGTGCGTCACACACATTCTATCCTCTCACATTAATTAGAGTAGCAGGGATAATAATTATGACAAGGATTCCGGTTCAGGGATGATACATGGAGTACTGTAAATGCATACTCTGCCACAACACAATTGAAAACATCCGAACCCTTAAGACACCAGGCCTGTTGGTAAAAGAGGCAAATATTTTCTCGAGCTTGTGAATAACCGTCACTCTTATACTAATTATTGCAATCATTAGACGAGAAAACATCATAATTTTAATTTGGTAATTCCTTTTTAGATATAATAGTTTTCCCCATTTATTTCACCGAATGAAAATACTAGAATAACTTGCACATGAATTATCATTTTTATGAATACAAAATATCGCTGCTCGAACGACTATTTTTTAAACCAACCATCTTACGCCTCTCATTTATTGGAGCCGAAACAGTCTCCTAAAATGCAGAGAAATGACCTTAATTACATTCGCTGCGTTTAGTCTCTATCTTGTCCCGCAGTAACCCGCCGTCGTAACTCCAGACTTCCTAACTCATACTTCAATTCAATCACGCACAATGCTCTCAGAGTAAAAAACAGAACGGCTCCATCCCTTCGCGACCATTAAAAGCAGGATAACGACTTGTATTACGCTCATAACCGTATCTTAACGCCTCTCCCTTTCCTGAGCGTTGCCTTTCTTCTTGTTTTATGGCGATATTTAAACATTAGCGCCCTCCTCTTCGGTATGTTTCCACACAGACTGCCCAGGAAGGGGAGCAGGGGTTCGTTAGTAAGGAGGGGATTGTTTTTGTACGCTGCACACTACACCGTACTATGGTCCAGATTGGAGAAAAAAATGAACGAAAATATAATATTTCAAGTAAACGAAATTTCGAACTGTAAGTTTGTGGACTTGCTAGTTCAATTTTGCGCCTCCATTGTGTTTAATTTTCGCCCGGAGCTAAATAACTGGATCTATGCCATATTTGGACTTATTCTGAGTGGCCGTTTTTGAGGTGTTGAGGTGACAAGGTAGTGCTGTTATCAACGGGCCACGTGCATCGTGCGAACTTTTCTGCCACATTGTCAATCTAGAATCGTACATTAACTTTGAGTAGGACTTATATATTTGTCTGAATTTGGAAATGAACTTCTCAAGAACGTTCTTTGTAGTATTTTCTGTATGTGCACACTTTCTTATAAATCAAGAAAATTCCTGACTTAGTAAAATTGTTTTACCCCTGAAAGGTAGAAGCGCCAAAACCCAAGAAATGTGTTTAAAAAAAGATACTGTTGCACCGAGTAGAATTTACTTCAGCAAAATATTTACAATAACATGAAAGTATTAAACATATTTTTGTAAGAAATATAGTCAGAAATTTATGAGGAGTAACGAAAGAAAAATGGAGTAATTCGTCGTAAAAAAATTACCTAGAAATTTGTAAATCAAACTAACTTTGATTTAATAACATCTGGATTCTTAAAACTTCTCCATATGTGCACGTTTTCCCGCACATGAAAATAAATTAAAAGATAACATGTAAAATTAAGCCCTTACACTTTCTTTTCTATGTAATTGAATCAAGCGAGTAGAACACTTTTCAAAAATGAATTTTGACTTCCTTTTTAGTATTTCGAACCACCGTGCGCTGTCGGCAGCGTATTCTCCAACTTCGCGGTGGATTTTTAATTAAAAGGTGAGCTGTAATTGCAAGCGACTGCCGAAAGACGCCGCGGTGCGGTGCCGAGAACCGTGATGCTGTATGTTCGCAGGTTTTCGTAGCGTGTGAAACAGGATCAGCGAGCAGGTATGGGGCAAAGGTTGTTTCAAAGTGGTGGGAATTAGCTTCCGAATTTTGGTGGGGACGTTGGGAGCTAGGAACAGAAGTGGTGAATAGTTCTACACGAAGGCAGGAGAAGGGGGCGTAAGTTCTCAAGAAACTTGGCTTTTACGTTCTGAAATGCAAACCAGGAAGGTTCAATATATTTTTTTTGTATGAACAATCAGAGACCATTTATTCCTTGGAGTTTTTTTTATCAGATTGTACCAAATATCACTCGAATATGAATTAGCATACTAGGTTCAATGGTAATATGTAATTGATGAAGTACATATTATTTTATACAAAATACAATATTATTATTATTATTATTATTATTATTATTATTATTATTATTATTATTATTATTATTATCAACATCACTACTGGAAGAATCGTAAATATCTCTCATGTTTTCGAAATTTCCATAAATTTATTTGTCGCTCTCAAGATCGTACAAATTTTGTAAATTTCTAAGAATTTATGGTATGATTTGAGGAAATAATCTGACAACCATTCCTTGACGCCTCTTCTTTACAAATTGTCCATGAAATAAAATTGTTGAATATATTTTACATTTCAAACACCCAAATTTATTGGAAACTTCTCTCCTCATATTGAATATCTTGTATTAAAACATCTACTCTGTAGGCTTTGTAACATACACTGTGGACTTCTAGACTACGCCAGACAGTTAAAGTATTGCAAGAAAATCTGAAGGGAGGTATATATTCTTACTCACCCAAGTGTATTTTGACATCCTCTCTTGAAATACGAAAACTCCGTTCACATTTTCCTGTTACTCTGGGTAAATGTTTTAGATGTGAATGCTAATTTAGGAAACCATGAACAAAATTACTTATAATCCATAACAAAAGTGTACTCCGGAGGAGGGAAAATGTCTTTTGGAGTAGATCCCACATCCTTTATCCTACATAAAATTTCCAAGTTCATCACTTCTAGGTCGCGAGAAGTGGCGTTGACTGTAATCATCGAGTCAGTAATGTCATCCATCAGTTTTTTATCCAAACTTCAGAAACAGAAGAATTGCATTTCGTTTGAAAAATAGTTTCTCTCGTGTGCGGTACACATGGAGGGAAGCAATAGGAATAGTAAACATTTCCTATTGCTTTTTATGAGTTGCCAACCTTTCAGATAATTTTCCGCCCAATATCACGCCTTTTTCGGACGGAAAAATCTCCGCTTCTTGCAGAAGCTGAAGCAGATCTCGGAATAGGGGAGTATTCCAAAGGCGTCCCGGGAAGTTGCCGATTTCTCACAGGAGGTCGACAAACATCGAGCAGGGGGCTGACGGATAAACGGATATTGCTCCTTCGACTGAAAAGACGGATGTTCCATGGGGAGAAGAGTCGGAGATGGTATCGATCCAGCAGTCAGAGACGTACTTATCAAGACTAGAAACAAGAGAATGTTCTCCTTGATAGAATGATGCATTTAGACTGTAGTTGTTACTTTTTTAAAATTATTTACTAAACAAATAAGGCTGCTGAGATGAACACTGAAGAAATGAAACAAAATAAAATAAACAATTGAAGAATAAGTATTTTACTGAACCCTTAATTATAGTAATTAACAAGTGGATAAAGAAGGGTATAATTGTGCCGTTGAGAGCAAAAGTGGTGTAACTCAAATTTTGGATTATTTGTGTTAATGTACTGGAAGGTGGTTTTATCACTGTTTCACCATGAAGGTGTGTAAGATAACAAAATAATTAATTACTTAATTAACAAGCAATGTTTCAGTTCGATCCACCTTCGTATTTTACGAAATATCGGAGTTGGTTTTCAACAACTGGTTGACGCCATCTTACGAGACGGACGCATCTGGTTGTGCTCTTGGAACTTTGTGATTTTTCTACTATTTTAGCGATTTGACTGTACCTGGTGTGTTTTAAGTGCTTTGATTACTTGTGACAGGTTACCTAAAAACATAATTTTGACTGATTTTCTAGCTATAACCAACACCAACCAACAGATTACAAATTTTAAACGGATACTGGAACATTAAGGAACTTCATATTTAGGAGGTGGTGATAAGTGTCAAAACCTATAAACAGCTCAGTTTATGTCCAATATTAAGTCACTGTGCTAATTTAATTACTGAAATATTTATTGTATTTCTGTGACAAGTAACGATTCAGTTGGTTTGAACGTTACGAGGAGGGTGTATCAAATAGTTTTGAATTTGTGTTTCAAATCTTATTCTATATTTCGAAGACAATCTTTCAGATAATATCTTTTATCTAATTACGGTAAAGCATAATCCACTGGTTGTATTAAACAGTTGCAGATTAAGTAGACAATAATCTACGTTGCCACATAGCCAAATTTCGTAAGTATTAGCTTCAATAGATTTTGTGGGTAGTATACCTTCTCATTTTTATAATAAATCTTACTTTTTAATGTGTTGAATATACATCAATCTTATACTTTTAAAATATTAAGCTAGGTGATTGTTGCTCTTATCTGAGCTTTCGTTTATTTATTCCTACTTTTATCACGTACGTTAAAACGCATTCGTGACATGGCTACTGCTCGTTCTACTCTTTTTACTCTCTATACTTTCAAAGCCGACCTTCTGAAAGCCTTCACGCACATAAACACTAATTTAGATCAACATATCCCAAGGTTGGAAAACGTCGTTCTCTACACAGACGGTTGGGTACAAGTTGGCAACACCGCGAATAATGACACCCGTGCACCCGTGACTGCACAGAAGACACAGACACCACTTCCAGTCGCAACTCAAAAAAAAAAAAAATTTTAGTGTTTTAGATTATGAAACAGATTTTCCTCGCCTTCCTGATCCTCACCACCCTTCTCTACCATCGACAAATACATGCACAAACCAACGCAACAAAACCGCGCGTCAAAACCAAAACACGTAAAGCTGCGCATCCTAGCTCACTTGAAAACAAAGACATTCCTACCCTAAAAAACAGGTACTTATTTTACCTGACAGCCATGGCCTCCATCTTGCCTCCATTCTCAGTAGGAAGTTACCCTCCAACTTCTCAGTCTCATCTATTTTTGAACCTAATGGGAGGTTTGCAGATGTGACTGCAAAGTTGGACACCCACACGAAGACACTGACCAATCAGGACACAGTCATTATGATAGGAGGATACAATGACATTAACTTGAGCGGTAAATTTACACCTGAACAACATGTAAACAAATTACAAAGCGCCGCCCAAAATACTAACATTGAAGTATGAAAACTCTGCCCTTCGGGCACAACAGGCCAACACTATGCAGCGAGATTAAGCACTAAAACCAACAATTAAAACTGCAACTGAGAGAAACAAATGGCACACTGTTTTTTGTTTGCAACATTTATTTCGATTCCATGGCAATTATCTTCAGGCTGGCGTAGAGTGATTTCTAAGGAAAATTTTTTTTCTCGAACGAAAACGCTTTGACTAAAAAAGCAAAGATATCATGATCTCATCATTATTTCATTACATTAAAGTATTTATTATGAAAATAACCACCACACATATCGATAACAAAATCGACAAAATTTAACAAAATCAGTATTCCAGTTTCCACCAAGTGTGCTGTCCACATGGTCGTAAGACTGTTCTGCTCTTTGCAGTTGAGTAGTTCTGCTCGTCGGCTGTCAACAAGCAATCTCCACGGAGCAAATACTTCCCTCTGTCTCTCTCTGTACATTAGCCACCATGTCGAACATCAGACTCCTGCCTGCGGCAAGTGTTCATGACACATTTCCGATAAATCAATAGGAACGTTCGAAATGCAATAGCAGTATACTATTAGAAAAACTCGCAATATTATATGAAAATGCCAACGAGAAGTCCCAAGAAAGAGGATTACGATTGTTCATTTCAAAGGCTTTTCATGTTTCCAGTGCGATGAAGTGAAATTCTGTTTTGAAGAATAAAAAGAAAAAAATAATTACAGGCAGTGTTTCGTATAGAAAAAAAGTTTTGAAAAAAGAATTAACACCTTTGCACGTTCTAAATTCAGCTTGACGAGAAGATCCATTAGAATAGATTATAAAGAACGCTTCATAAACTGCCTGAAGAACCATTACTACCTAAACAAGATTACTTTAAATTGATTTTGTTTTGTACTCCTAAACAAGATTACTTTAAATTGAGTTAATTTATATAAAATAATGCGTGTAATTAATATTTAGGGTAATTATGCACCAGTTGGATATGCATTGAATGCAGATATAAATTGCATGTTATGCAATATATTTATTGGCTCAATCTACAATTTCTCCTTATCACTTGCACCCGCACTGTGGTAAAATATTCGTGAGTTAATGGCAACTCTAGTAACTATAAGTGTCATGATTTAAAATTTAATCTGATATAATGACATAGGAGTATGAGTGAAGCGACATTAAAAAAATGATTATATATATATATATATATATATATATATATATATATATATATATATATATATATATATATATATGTCAAACGCATATTATCCTACGACAATCCCGTTATCCCCAAATACATGTTTTTCGGTGAATATAAACCCAAATTTGTACATAAAAGGATCTGGTTCTTTGTGTTAGTTATGAAATATTTTTCCCGCCCACAGAAACGGAAAGATTTGCACTGGAATCCTTAATGTCAGTAATCCGTTTTAAGCGGCTTATGGAAATCGTGTGGTATAAAGAGCCTTCATTTCAAGGTGCGTGTTTCTAAATTGAGCTTATTAAGCTGAATAGTTGAATTGAGAAATGTAAATCATTCAGAAGATGGTCTTTACTATCCCGTTTCTGAGAATCTAAAGTCGGGATCCAGTGACAATTTTATAAATAGTCCGGCATATGGTACCATTAATAATCGAAAGAGGTCGTCGATGACGTCAGAAGTTGCCCCTAAATACGAAGAGCAAAAATATCTTTGCCTGTCGCGTTGGGAGAAGTGTGTCTTCGAAGAGCTAAGAAATGGAGAAACGGGAGTCTCAGAAGCATTGTTGGAAGTTAAGAGTTGAATATTTAGTGTTTTCGGGCACATCAACTATTGAAGTCTTTGGTGAGAGAGGTTCATGGTGTAACCGGAACCCTCGGAAGTACTACTCGTGCAACTTTTCTTGAACGACGGATTGAAGAAATGCGGGAGGAGTGGGGGTATTAGTCACAAAGTCGGCCACTAGAGTATTTAGAGTATTGCTAACATCTGGAAAATCAACGTCAACCTGCTACGTGTGCGGCCAGATCATCGCTCTGGGTAGGCAACAGCAGCGACACTAGATAGGAGTTTTAGGTGCCTCCCTTGAAGGTCCTGGACCTGCCTCAGCCATTTCTTTAGATAATGGTAATAAAGATGAACAGGAGTTCTCGACTGTGAAACAACTAGCTTTGACTACCTTCTGTTTTGCGCCAACGAAGTTTTAATGCTTGGAATGTTGTCATCATTGCTCGCTGCGAGCTTTTGCCTTCAACTATTTATTGCTCAAGGGAGGGGGAAGCAAGGTCATCGTTCAAGAAAAGTTGTGCGAGTAGTATGAGGCCTGTGCACTGTTTCAAAATGGAGGACATCGAGGCCATAGAGCGCACACGGATTCAACAGTAAGAAGCAACACAAGTCCCAAACGAATCAATAGGGTCGCGAGAGAAATGGATGGCAGAGTACTGCAGCTCTTTATTTTAAGAGCATATACAGTTACAATATTCAAAAGCATATGCAGAAGTATTTTATAATGCTAGTAATACGATAGTTATTATAATTGTATTATATGATTATTTCGTGGGTGTAACGCGAAAAGTTGCAATGTTCCATCTCGCGGTGCAAATATCACTGAATATTCCGAAACAACTGCTACCCCTACCTGCTCAAGGCAAAAAAGTGTCGGGACAAGTGGCCTATGGACTATGGGTGAGTGGGCTTTGTGCAAGTGAACAAGGGGCGAACCAAATCTGTTTAGATTGTATTATCGAATAGCGGTTATGTGACTTTCTCATGTAACTAAGTTGAATGCATATTCAGAATCCAATGAACTGAATTCATTCTTGAAAATATTGAGGATGATTCCTTTTTGAAATAACTCATTCGATTAAAAGGTGATCCCTAATTTCGAGACGGGGAATAAAAATCCAAATGTACAGGCATTAAAGTAAAGGAATCACGAAGTAAGGGATATAGGAAGGGAAATGTTTTATTTATAACTTTTTAAAAAGTAAATTTTATCAAGGTAAAGAATGAAAGATATTCTGCACACAAAATAATGTAATAAATAGTAAAAAGGTGTGAAATATTTTGGAATTTTAAATGTAAGCATTTTCTAGTGTGTACCCATTGATTCTCTCGAAACACACACACGTTTGCGAATATTCCAAACAAGCTTACAGGCGCTTACAACCTTGTACATGTAGGCATTCATCGAACGTTCACACGACAAGCACTCACTAATCGACACACTTATACGTACTTAGTACGGCACATAAAGTTCACCTCGTGTTATTAACAGTTTGCAAACATTCTCCTTTGATCCTTTTGGGAATTACGAACACACCATTAAGTAATTATAATTACAAGTATATTATGTTATTTAAATCAGTTATAATATCGTCAGTTCCACGTTTCTCCTTTATTGACTAGATATGAAGTGAATTTGAGGAGACTGATACCATTATTGCAACTCATTATAATTGCGAATCAGTGACAGACATGAAATCACGATCTCTATTTTTTACTCGCATTAAAATATCATCTATTTATTCACAGAATAACAGTACTGTATAATATATTGCACCAAAAACTGTTAGCACAAGAAACTTGTTTGGAGAATGTGGCACAGAATTATGTTAAAAAAGAACAATTTCCTTGAAGTAAGTTTCTCATTTGAGTTAAGTGAATTAATTAAATTAATGCAAGTGTAAAGGAATATTAACAAGAACGTACTGTTGTTGGAAAAACTAATGTCTTTATTATTAAGTATGATACAATTTTTATTAGTAATCATAATAATAATAATAGACACAATTATTAAAATTATAATTTTATCTTTAATATTTTATCCAGATGCGTTATGGTTTTCGTGATTCTGTAAGCAATTTTGTACTACTTGCTTACTCTATATTTTGTCTTGCTTACAAGGAATTAAAGAAATAATGCAATTTCTTCAAATATTTCGAGAAAATAAAATAATATTAGAGAAGCATCCCTTGAAATTTTCTGAACCGGAGAGTATTTACCAGATTCAAAAAGAAATGCGAATATTTCGAATGATCCTAAAAGCACAAAACACCGTCAAGCACAGCAACCGAGTTTCTCGTTTATACATTCTCTACATTAACAATGCGACAGAGTAAATTGGTCTACGGCAGTGGAGTGTCACATTGAGTTCGCGCTGACTGCAGCGTTCTCGTAACCGGGTCATTCAGCAACCAATAGCAATTCCGAATCCCTCTCGGTTGGGGGTATGACGTGTAGCCAGTCAGCCGCCGGCGTTGAAAGCTCTCGTCAAAAGATCGTGGCCACGCCATCTCGCTCCATTTCGTCCCCCGCCCCCGCCCCCCCCCCCCGCGCCGAGTTATTTTGAGGTTTGCGCAATTTTAATACAAAGCGGACTAACGAATGTATTACATGCGGCGACCGCAACACGTCACCCGCCTCGCGGCTGACGCGCGCTGACATGAGCGACAGCCCGCCACCGCACGCGCGTCGGCTCCGCGACGCTGCGCCTCTGTCAGCGCACGCACGCGCGCACGCGGCCATCACGCGTGACTGCCTGGCTCCGCCAAACCCCAGCATCTCCGATCGTAGAACCATCACCTCGCTCCCTCATAACTAGAGACTGGATTTGATGTAATTACATTTTTTTTTGTTTTTCAATTTACCATTCTCAAATTTGTCATCTTGGCGAATCGTCACCGCCCTAATACAATATCCAAGTTTTTTCATTACTTGTTTTTACATATTTTGTACCATATTACATATTTTTACATATTTAGTACCATATTACATATTTTACATATTTAGTACCGTATTACATATTTTACATATTTAGTACCATATTACATATTTTACATATTTAGTACCATATGTCATATTTTACATATTTTGCTATTTTCACAAAACTTTTTTTATTTTATCAATATTCTTCAATTTTATTATTTTTTTAAAAAATAAGTATTTTCAAAAAATAAGAATTTTTCCTACATTACTACTGCGTACTGACTACTCCAGCTATACCTGATACATTCTTCCATATATCCTATACATAGCTTATATATCCTCCAGGTATATCCTACGCGAAGATGCGAGATGTTCTTACAGTCCGGCGCACCTGTTCCAGTTGTCTCATTGGCGGAAAATGCACATCAGAGATCATTTTCACCATTAAGTGTGAAAAGTACCACTGACATCGCTTTTAGTGACCGGGGATCGCCAACGTGTGGTTCGATGCTGCAAGTTGAAGTCAGTGTTTGCTGGTCGTAGATATCGCCATATTTTATATTTTTAAAATTTGTTTAGATAATGTTATTATAAATGTAATGTATTATGTAAATGTGTTTTATAACTAGAGCATTTTAATATTACATGTTATATCCGATTTTACATTTTTGCTACATATTCTTACTGTTTTCATTACATATTTATGTACATATTTTGACCTTTCATACTACATATTTGTCCGGTCTCTACTTATAACCAGTGGCGGCTACGGTAGGGAGGTTAAAGGGGCACTGCCCTCCTAAATAATACACATCCATCTTTTCTTTCCTTTTGTATAGTATTTGATGTTTAAGTAGTTCTTTTCATGTTCCGAGTTTTCCTTCATTGCTTTGGGGCGTTCGCGTACTGTGTCCTATTACAGTGTCGCCAAATGCGGTGTTGCCGCGAAGTTCAATGCTTTGGAGCTGTGAAAATTGCAATATGGGACTTGCAAATGGCGGTTGTCTGCGGATGCACGCCGTAATTGGTGACTTTTACTAGGGTAATATTTTCTTGCAGGATGTCTAGAGCTACTTAATGACGACTTTTTGACCTTCGCCTTCAAATACGTTTCCTCGTTTTGCCTACAGGTTGCAGTAGTACACAATACCTTTCCATAATTATGTGTCTTAAAATATCTTCAAATGTATATCTCAAGTCTTGTAGTTAATTTCAATTTAAAATGTTATATTTAATGCCTTGCATTGTGTGATGGAAATATAAAAAGTGTCAAAAATATTGGTTTCTTGTATATTAAATTTGACAATAGTCTCCAGTTGCTTTTCCACAGCCCGTCCACTTTCCATTCGAGAATTGTGTGCCTCAAAATCGTCTCTGAAGCCGTCGCTGGTTATAACATGCACTACACATGTGGAATTAATGCTTGGTTGAACTTTAAGGGTACAGCGGCTGCGGTGTCTTTAGTCCCGTGAGTGTTCTGCATGAAATGTCACGGGAGGCGGCACCACTCGATCCGTCGACTGCCCTCTCCGCCTCAACATACATCCTGCCTCGGGGCTATCCGATCATACAGTCATCGCCACGTTCCCTTCTAAATGGGTTACAGCATGCACTACACATACGGACTAATGATTTATGTTTCTGGGTGCGACACTCCGAGTGTGATTAGTAGGGCCCAGATTTTAATGACAAGTCATATATTTTTTCTGAACCTTCGGGTGAATTTTAAAACAATTTATGCACGAATCTAGGTATTGTCGATCAGGAAAACATATTTTTATTGTGCATATAAAGTCATATTTACAACGTTTTTAGTGAAAGGTCATATGTGGTCCAAATTCTGCCATAAATGCATATATTTGTTATACTTTAAGGACCGTTTTTAGTAAAAGGTCATATTTTGGCCAGATTTTACCTCAAATGCATACATAGGTCATATTTTTAAGGACACAAGAATAAAAGGCTTGAAAATGTGTCTCGCATGACAATGTATCAGGTGAGATTGTCACAAATAAACTCAAAAATTATACTACAAAGGATTATTTGAAAGAGAAGGATTATTTTAAACAAGAAGTATGAAGTTTTATTGTACAGTACTTGATTGGTTTTACAGACACAAGCAATTTTTTTAAATGTTAGTTAGTTCCAAAGACTGCAAGCCGTATGTACCGTACTCACAATCTATTCTTGAGTGAATTTTGTATTTGTTATACCTAAAAAATTAACAGGAATTTTTAAAAAATTAACTTGTATAACGTCATATTTAATTTTTTAGGTCATATTTATATAGATTTTAGGTCATAAATCCTTGCATATTTCGCTGATTTTTAGGTCATTAAAATCCGGGTCCTAGTGTTTAGTCTTGTGAGTGTAACATGCACTACTCATACAGGATTAATGTTTGGTTGATGTTTCAGGTCGGGACATATGCGATGAATTATAGTCCCGTGAGTATTGTGCTTGTGGTATTCCGGGCTGGCGATGTTCCTCCCCCACTATAGTACCGATAGCGTATAAACGGCGACTCTGACACTTCGATGCGCTGTTGCCACACTTTACTAAGCACATAGCTCATGCCAGATAAATGAAATCTCATAGCTCTTCTTCATGCCAGATAAATGAAATCTCAAAACATTCAACACTACCGACAGACAATGACACGTCTTGATATCATGATCATAACCTTCTCCAGAGTCGAACCTTATCGCCTCCCAAACTTCGTTGAAAACTACATACGTCAGCTCGGGGTGGCTTCCTTCTTTATTCCAACTGCAGTGCAGCCGTCACATTGTCGATAGATAATCATCGAGATTATATTAGATAATCATCGGGATTAGATAGTCCCGCCGTCCGCCTTTTCTGCCTCGAAATATTCGCGTAAACAATAAACAAATTTACAAACCCGGCTCTTTAACAATACTCCACTTTTGCGCGAGGAGTAGAATGTAGCCATCACGAAACTCACAATCTCCAAACAAGGCATTGAAGTTCTCGGAAGTCACTCGCTAACTGGCCTGGCACGCATCGGCAGAGGCACATTTCATTGACACTGATACCGCTGATGGCAGGGATCTGCATGCTTCTCGAGCCACTTCTCGTGAGCCAGATGAGCGGCAACGCTGAACTCTGGTTGTGAAGAAACAAACAAAATCCTCGCAAGCTGATTGCTTCAGAGCACGTCACATGAGGGACTACAGCATGCGGCGAGAGTCAACTGTCAGATTCGCTTATACGCTTCCGGTACTGCAGGTCGTGATTCCGCCGTTGATCTACTCGTCGGGTTGCGGGGTTTTCTTTCCAGCCGTGTCAAGTTCTGAGCTCACCAACAGACAGTTTGGTAGTGTAGTCCACGTAAGTGTGTGTGTGTGTGGGTGTTTAAGGAGAGATGTGAGAACACGGATGAGGAAAAAAAGATCGCGCGAACTCCGTGCCCCTTTTGTTACGGTATTTCTCCAGCATTCGCCTGGTACCGATGACAGAAACCACGGAACACTACCGATCGGAGCAGCCAACTCCTCGACTGCTCCAGGCAGGGGTTGAGATTGATCCAGCTGCGGAATATTCGCTTCTGCCTGGACTCTTAAATCTAGAATCTCCCCGTCAACGATGCTCGGGACGAAATAATGTGGACCCTGAGCTATCTCAGTCAGTTCCATCGCTTCTTGACAACTGCATAACTATGTTGTTTCGGTTTCCGACACGTCGGCTTACTGATCCCTCCCCCTCTCTGAGAACCTCCCCCAATGGAGCTCTGTCCGAGAAGGGACAAGCTCTAAGCTTATATTGGTCTTCCGGCATAGTATGTGGCAATGTTTTACACATAAGCGAATGTGAGAATTTGAGTGTGTGCGCGCGCGCGTGTGTGTGTGTGACGGGAAAAGAGGGGTCAGCGGTGATGATCGCGCGCGATTCGTGATCCACTTGTTTGGGTGGTTCTTCGATGTTTGCTTCGTATTGATCGGAGATATCACGGAAAACTGCAAAGTAAAAGGAAGCTAGAGTGACTCTGCTTCAGAGTGATTGTATTCAATATATTTAAGCTGAGTCGAAAATCCGTCATAGCCGGGGCTCGAAGTAATGGCCATTTAACTTGACGTGCCGGTAAAAACGAAATAGTTAATCAATTAATCAATTAATCAATCGGTCAATAACTTTTGCGACCCAACTTACCCCGAGCTCTACAAGGAGTTTATAGGAGCATGACAACTTTGTAAACTGAAAAACGTAAAATTTATCTTTGGGGTATAGAAATGGACCTAGGGATTGTTTATGGGAGTAACAACCTTGGGAAAATCATGTTTCTGTGAAATCAATATGGAATCTTTTAAAAACAAGACAACTTTATTGATACCATGACTATAGTTACAATCATAAATCTTCTTATTGCAAATATCATTTGAAATATTGGAAATGCTATCATGAATTACGTATCTTAATAAATGATTAATCAAATAATAATAATAATAATAATAATAATAATAATAATAATAATAATAATAATAATAATAATAACTACTGTTTATGTATTCTTATATTCCCTTTTGAACCATCTCTATGATCAAGATTTTTCTATAACTGCACTAATCACACGTGTGGATTCCCTGAACTAGAAAATGCCTTTTTTAGCAAAGTAGAAAAAGGAATCGTAATTATTACTGATAATACCCTTTAACATTAAAAGAAAATAACATGAATATTGATACCTTTTAAATTACTCTCTGGCAATACAAGATTAAGAAAACAACATATTATTCATTACCAATTATACCGGAAAACATTTGTAACACCAACTATATTGAATACACCATTATGACATCATATGCATCTAATTAATTGCCCTCATTGTTTAGTAACATTTTTTGATCCTGGTAACTTATCATTCATGGTTATGTATCGTCCGCAATAATAACCTTTTATCGATACTTGTCTACTTGTCTCCATTGTCGGCATCCATCGTGTTGGCACCGCGCGATCGGGAGAGTCCGGTGCCACTCGAGCTCGGCCGCTGGTCGCCTGCACGAGGGATACGGGAGTTCGTTCTTTTCGCTCCCCTTCCTGCACCACCGCCTCAGCCGCGGGTCTCCACGATTATCTTCTCGAAACACTGGATTTGACTATCATGCACATCAGGTCCTTTGTGTAGCGTCCTACAACATTACGTATTGTCTAACAATATATCGCTTTGTTCTGGTCCGTGATAATGTTCACTCGTGCGTACAATCTTGATTTGGACATTCACGCAACTACGTACTATAACTTCACAGCATTAAACTGCTTTACATCATCACTGTTCAATAGTCATCATTGTTCTAATAATCCTTTATCATGGCAGGAAATAATTGTCTATTATGCCCACATACGCACCGTTGTGTAGCCATGTGGCGCTTGTTCATTATTGTATACACGTGTCCGATCATTGTGACACAAATCAGTCTCGTTATCGAATTCTTTTATAGTCCTGCGTATTTATACACACTCATAAAGCAACAATTATTACGTCCTTCTTGCCATCACTCCAACTGCACCGGTATTAATTCTTACCATGTTGCGCGCAACTCTAATAGGCAGAGTTCTTCCTGTCTGCCACTCGGCGTCCAACTGCCTGTTTCCCAACGCCTATCTCGTTGCTTCTCGTCCGAATCTCGGGATAGATCCGGTCGCGCACTATACGCTCGCGTCGGTTACACTAGAGTTCGCGCCAATTCCAGGATATTGTCTCTGCTTTTATTTCCTTATTAATTGAGATACCATTGGGTCTCAATGTATATAAATACCCTAAAATCTACAAATACTCCAAAAACATTAACGAGGTTTAATATTCTTACAACCTCGAAAAAACATTTGTTTTCTAGAATTCAATTAGAAGCTTTTGGGAGAATCTTACGAAAATTGTCTGTGCCCCCAAGAAGACCAAGTCTGCAAACACGAAAGGCATCACACTTCCGAATGGAACTCCATCGAAATCAGACTGTGAGTAGGGACAGATACACGGTTTCACAGACTTTCGTATGGTACAGGAATATTATACAGGATTATAATTTCAACAATGATATCAAATATCATCCAAACTTTTAAAGTGATTTGATTTCAAGTCTACCAACTTAACGAATATTTTCCCCTTTCCAAGATCCAAACATATGTAGAATCAAATTTTCACTTACGATGACCACATTCACGTGTTGTGCAAACAGCACACAATTGCAAAGATCATAGGAGATTTAAGGTTAAATATTATTGGATTGAATTTTTTGTCAGAACTCATTTTCATGTAATTCAATTTCGAAATATAGTTTACAAACGCGCGAATAAAATTCTGTAATGGAGTTTGAACACGACTGCATTGCATTGGACGAGAGGCATCATGAATCATGCCTACTTCCACAACGTTCTCTATCGATATATAGTCAAAAATCTCGTTTGGTCGTGATTTGTTCGTTTATTAATTCATTGGTTTGTTCATTTGTCTTATTGTTAATTTTGTTGCTTATTTATTTATTTTATAATGTCTAAACTCGTTCATTCATTGCCACTTCATGAATTTATTCGTTTCATAAGTTGGATCATGGGCTTGTTCATTTCATTCGGTCGACTGTGTTCCTTTTCTTTTAACTTTCCTCATTTTCTCTCGTTTCCTTTCTTCATTTCATGTTATTCCTTAAAAACCAACAAGTTAATAAAATACAACTAGTGTGTAGATTAGGATGTTATTAAATGAATAGATAAATAAATTGGTAGCTCATGAGTCTGTCGTAGAAAAATATAAAATAAAAGGATATACATAAAACTGAAGGTCTTGGCCAATAAGGTAAAAATCTGCTGACTATTTCTTTTGTGATTAAATACTGTTGATCAAGCGTTAAATTTGGCTCTGATTTAACGCTGATCTTATTCAGATAATTACCATATATAGCTCCAAACTTTTAACTTTATTTCAAACATAGCTTGCCCTAGAAATTGAGCAGAATTACCTACCACTTATCAAGAGCCCACTTTTGCTCTTTGAATGACTCTAGTTGAAAAATAACTCTTTTCATTTCGAAATGGCGCTTTTTTTGAAATGTGAAATTGAATTCAATCCTTTTCTCCGCAACTTTTTGTTTCGCCATTTTAGAGCAGAATGTGTGTATAATTATCGTGTGCACTTCATTATCAATTCCAGCACGCTGTCGTTGCTTACACGGATTGCACAAACACGAAGCCTGGAATACATTAACCAAAAATTAAATATTTACTTGTTTTCCAGGGCACAGGCGTAAATCTGAATGCGAAAATATCTCAAAACAAAATTCGAAAAGCAAAATTGATGCAGTGACAATAGGTAAAAGTCATACATTCCATAACTCAGGAATCATTTCCCATTCTAATATTGACAAGTAATAAATGCATCAATTCGAATAACAATGATAACAATTAATCATGCTCAAGTAATTTAATTATAATACTCAAATAACTAGAGGCCTACACAAAAAGAGGTAGATTTGACTTGCGACCACAATGAGAAAAGCTTTGATTAATTTGAAGAATTTATTAATAATTCAAATAAAAATTTAAAAACTTCAAAGATGGAGGAAACAGCAATTTTGTCTAATTTACGAATAATAAAAACAAAAAGAGAACTCCTGAAAAGTTTTCTCGGGGTTCATCCGTTCCCATTGACTCTCAACCCACCATTTCTCAAATCATCATCATCATCATCATCATCATCATCAACAACAAAAACATTATCTCTATCATCTATGCACTCACGGTCTTCAACGATCTCAATAATATTTAAGAGTTTCTAAACTTCAATAAATAAATAAATAACGAACAGTAACAACTTCGCTTTGTGATTTCAGTGTTCTCTATTGAAAATTGTTTTAGGTTTCATAAATGAACTTTGTAACAATGGAAATATTCTTTTTTTAACTTTGATCTGAAAGCTCGATCCACTAATTGAGAAAAAAAGTCATATTCCGAAACAACTTTTCACACCACTCAAACTCAGACTACACTCAAAGGTAACCCACTCCTTGGGCACTGCCCAGTGCCTGGAGGTCAGGGAGGGTCTGGGTGCAGCGGAGAAAAGCATGAAAGGAGGGGGTGCGGGCCTCATGGGGGCGGAGTCGACCGAGTCGGGGAACCTATCGATTATCGGCGATGTGTCACGCGCACTCTGTCCCCCCGTGGCGTAGGGCGGTGCGCGGTTGCTCGCGCCGCACTCTGGCGCCCGCTGCCGTAATTAAACTTGCACAAACATTTTTCCGCGCCATTCACCCCCACGCCCGCCCACAGACATCGCCTTCTCCATCTCCCCGTCTCTACAACGTCGTTTCCATCATTGACCTCTCCACGCCTCTCCTTTTCTCGCCACACTTCTCTTACCGTCTCTCCGTTTATCGCTTGTCACTCCTCCCTGCGTCTCTTTCCGCTTCAAGACAATGCGCCCACCGCCTCTTTTCCCTCTCTGTCTCCCTCCGCTTTCCGATGCTCTCACTTTCTGTCTCTCTTCACTTCCGGATTCTTCCTGTTTCTCTTCTATTCCCGCTTCAGGTCACTGTGCGGGAACCCCCCCGCCGCCGCTCTCGGCTTCCTGTTTCCTCCGCTTCTCGGCTCTCCCCGCTTACTGTGTCTGCCCGCTTTCTGACTGTTCCCGCTTTCCGATATTTCCCCGCTTCCTGCCTCTCTTCGTTTCCCGACTCCCTCCGCTTCCCTTCTCTCCTTCTACTTTCCGTCTCTCTGCGCTCACCGCCGCTCTCCGCTTCCTGTCTCCTCCGCTTCCCGACTCTCTCTGCTTCCTGGCTCTCTCTTCGCTTACAGATTCTCCTCGCTTTCAGTCTCTGTTTTCTACTCTCTCCACCTCCCGCCACTTCGTACCCAGCCTCTTTTCCTCCTCTACCTCTCGCCGCTTCACGTTCTCTCCGCTTCCCTCTTCTCTCGGATTCCCGTCTCTTTGGGCTTCACACCTCTCTCCGCTTCCTGTATCTCTCCGATTTCCTAATCTCTCCGCTTCCTGTCTCTACCACTTCCTGGCTCTCAAGGCATACCGACTCTCTCCACTTCTTGTCTCTCTCCGTTTCCCGACTCTGCCCTCTTTCTGCCTCCCATCGCTTTCTGTTTCTCTCTCTGCTTCCTGTCCCTCTCAATTTCCTGACTCTCTCCGCTTCCTGCCTCCTCCCCTTCCCGCTTTCCCGCTCCGCTTGTATTCCCGTCCGCATCTACTCCTCTCTCCAGACTACCCGCTTCCCATTGCCATCACCCACCTCATCATCCACTCCCACCGTCCCCTCCCCTTGCGTCTTTCGGTGCGCCAGGAATGCGCAGAACGCTGTTTAATCTAGTGCGTAATTTTCTTGGGCCACTTGGCCGCCTGCTGATGCGAGAGCGCCGCGCCAGTCGGCTGACGGAGGTTGATCGGGCCCTTTGCTTAAGGATGGATGGCGTTCGCCCAAGGCACCCGGAGCAAGTCGCTCTGTGAGGCGTGAGGGAGGCAGGGGCGGCTCCGTGCACACACGTTATGTGCGAAATGCCAAGCACTGGATTCGCTAAGGATCACTCGCGAAGAACATTGTATTTTTATTGATTCGAGCCCACTTTTGAGCCGTTTCTGTTGGGAATCGAGGTGCGAGGTAGGGCGAAATTCAGTTATTTTCAGAAAAATGCCTTACATTAATTAATTTATATTTACAATGAAGAGTAAAATTACTACTACTTATTATATAAGAAAGGTAATAATGTGAAATCATGTGGTTGAGGTGAGAAATAGGACGGCGTGTAATGGGTAGAGACAGAAATGAGGCAAAATGCCTTTTTCTATCCTCCAAGTTAGTTAAATGTTTAAAACGAATTTCACCGGATTTCATCATTGTGATTCCAATAGCGATTTCCTATTTTGTCTTTTTTTGCGATAAATGCCTATTTATTCGTAAATTCGTATTTTTGCATTCTTTGGACATTAAAAAAATAATTAGTTCGTTTTAAAGGTAAAAACCTACTTTAATAAATGGTGGAAAGTGAAATATTTTTTCACACTTTCAGTCAAAACAAACAGATTTAATTCTTTGCTTACTCTAATAATGCGCCTAACATCTCACTGATAGTGATGGAAATTAAGTGAGAAAACGTTTCTCTGCCAGCGATATCGGTCATTTATTATTTTACTTTACAGCGCGCTGTTAAAATCAACGATTTGTATTTTTCGCTATCTTTTCAAAACAAACATGTTGGAGAGAAGTTAGACAATCCAACACTAAGACAAATTTCGAAAAATACTCTAAAGGAAATGTTCCATCATCTTTGAGAATCAACTTTGTAATTTAAAGTACTTCATGTAATTTAAAGTACGTGCTGTTTTAGCACCATTAGTTTTAACTGAAGCCATTGACAGCTCGTGCTTAGTTCCACAAACCCCAGATAATGAAAAGAATATAATATGTTGGGAATATAAATTTTCCTTTTAATTACATTGAATATTCAAGATATTGCCGCATTATCGACGTACATGAAATAATTTTGAAGTCAAAGTTCGCCTAAATCAGAGAGTGCTCTCTCTGGCAAGTGACACTCTCCAAGGCTGTGTCACGCTCTTCGTTCTATTGATGCGTTCACTTTTTGTTTATATGATTTATCATAGGTCTTTGGTCGTCTTCGCACGACAACCAGCCACTAACTTGTAGAGCAGAAGGTGGGGCCCTGTCACAGAGTGCGGCACGGTGAGCGAGGGGAATACCAATTTTCTGACTTCGTCAGACAGTAGAAGTAACTTAATTTTACGAATTTCGCATTTTTTATTGAAGAACTTTCGTTATTGCAATAAATACCATCCTAGCAAAATTTTCGAAATAAAATAATTTTATTTCGTTATCACCACTATCAGCATCAGTATCACATCACTATCAGTAGCAATAACAACGAAGAACATAAAATGAATTAGTGTAAATTCTTTTCATGTTCAATCGAGAGTGCTTGTTGCAAAGACCTGAAGTGCAACCACCATAGTTTTGAAACCAAGTTAATTTTTGTTTTGTATGATTCTATTACCGTCAATTGTTTCAATTCAGAACTAATACAATACAAGGCGCACTGGAAATCAAGGCTAAACCATGGGCACGGAAGGGTAATATACCTGCCACGGACACTACGCGTAAAATTGTGTAAATAATGTTTGGATGTAGGCTTTTATTAAAATTATTTTTAATTAATTTGCATGAACGGGTATGTTTAATTCTATGCTCTTCTCTTTTCTGAACTTTGGAAATTACATTTCCGTAATTCGATGGAAATGCAACTCCCCGTTAATTCGGGCACGAGCTACCACTGACTGAAACAGCACCATCTATGAAAAGAGCACCAAAAGTATTGCAACTTCGCGTGACTTGCTCATACATTTATCAGAGTGGTAGAGGAAGTAAGACATTTATTTCCGGAGGTTGACAAATTAAATGTAACTATTAAGAACATATTTTTGAAATATCCATCAAGAAACCAGTTCTCTGTCTCCTAAACCTGCCTTGAGTTAAGGAATTTGGTTTTCAGTAGCTGCTTACTCCTCATTTTTTTCAAGAACTCGCTCTGTGTTACACATTATTGAAGATGAATCATATCAGTCGCATTAGCAAAGACATTTCTGGATTGTTTAAAAATAAAAAATGACCTAATTTCTATAATGCTCGTCTTCGTGTTGTGTACTGATATCATTACTCGACTTGCAAAAAGGGAGGATTATATGAAAATATTAAAATTTTTTGGATGATGCTGAATATCGTTTAGAATAATTCCAAGGAGAAAAGGATTTTTGGTAACAAGAAAATACGAAAGAATATTTTTCCAAAGTTCTGACTCACAAAAACTTAAAGATTGCTTAAACTTCTAGAAGACAGCAATTGCTGAAGGAATGAATCCCTCTGATGTATTGAGTGTAAGATATGCTTCAGTCTACTTTGAGAGCTTTCTCCTCATTGAAGTATGTTTTGTCACGCGAGACGGGGCAATTTAACCAGAGAAAATTAAAGAAAACACTTAGTTGTTTTACATAATGAAAAATGTTTAAAAACAATTTTTTCATAAAATTGTCTTTTCACATATGTTTTGTCTTATTTTTATTAAAACTGCTGTGAAATCCCCTGTTCTTTACCATTGTGTAGGAAATCGTGAACTTTAATATTTTAAATAGCGGCTGTTTCGGGAAAACGCACACATTTTGAAATATAAAAGAAATGAGGAAGAAGGATTCTCTAGTGAGGCGACGTTTCGAGGTGGCAAACATATAATCCGAATATAGCACCCCTTAAAAACATATCTTTGATCCCGGCGAATAAGCTGAAAAGTCATAAACCCTTACTTTCACAGGGAAGCAAAACACAACTTTCAACTGAAGTAAATCAAGGATTAATAATATCCAGACGAAGGTGATATTAAAACGGAACTATTTGTGTACAGGTTTTGTCTGAATATCATTCATTCCTGATTTACAGCATTAGCTTAAACTTGTTTCTGCTCTGCTGTAAAATTAAGTTTTTCAGACTTATCAGCTTATTCACTGGGGTCAAAGATATCGAACAGTTGAAAAAAACTTTTCAGAATTTTTTTGTGGGTCAGATACCTAGTAACTGTGCAGTCTGTTATTGCAACGCCTCAGATATTTCATCACCCACCCACATTCTTGCACATGAACAAGTTAAAATTGGGAACTACGAGGAGTTGGCTCGGAATTAAATGATATATTCCAAAACGTCAGCGTGAATATTTCAGTATTTTTACTGATTTAAGTGAGTTTTTTAAAATGTATTCCGTTCCTGAAATATCTCTCAATAATTTCCAGGCAGTACGAATATTAATTGAAAACATAAAACGACGGCCAACAATTACTATAAATGGCAACGTCGCTTACTCCAATCCATTCTCACAACTTGTCGGCTTCCAAAGGCCAGTTGCCTCGCCTTTAGCAACCCACTACAGTAGCACATGCGCGAACAAAGTCATCGCTCGCAAAGGCCGTGTACGACGGCTCCTGAAAATTACCAGCTGCGCTCGGGCACAAACTCTTGACGTGAACACAGCGCCTGTGCCCCCACGACCTACGTCGACGCATCCCAGCCCTCTACCCCCCCCCCCGCCAGCCGGTGGCCATTCGTCCCCGTCCCCCCGTCTATTCCGCCCCCGTATCTCCGCCCAACCACTTCCCGGCGCCCCGCCCAACTTGTTCCCATTCTTCCCCCGTTGCCTCGCCTATTCCGCCCCCGTCTCCCCACCCAACCACTTCCCGGCGCCCCGCCCAACTTGTTCCCATCCTTCTCCCGTTGTCCCGCCTAGTCCCCCGCCACCCCACCCAGCCCGTTCCCATCGCCCCGCCCTCGTCGTTTCGTCCCGCCCAACCCGCCCCCATCGCCCTGCCAACTCGTGGCGGTCGCCCCGCCCAGACCGTCGCTCACCTCCCCGCTCAGCCCGTCCCCGACGCCTCACCCCGCCCTCCCCCTTCACCCGCTGCCCCGAAGCACACACCCCTTGCCACCCCCGCCGCCGCCATCGCCTCCGCCGCCGCCACCGGCCCTGACTCCCGCCCGCGATCCCGTCGCTCGCGCGCTCTCTGCCTCCAATCAGTGGCAGGCCAGAGGTCAAATGCGCCGCTCGGCCGCGAGATAGCCTGTGGAAAACACAACCGGTAATCTGGCACGGGCCGAGCACGCGGCAGGCACAGAGGCAGCCGCTGCCCTTCGCTGCGAATGGGCGAGGGCCTCGGCGATGAAAGGGCCCGCGTGTGCGAGAGACAATGCGCTGGCGGCGGGAAGAGGGTGGGTGGGTGAGAGTGCAATTAAGTGAATCAGAGGTCGAGGGAGGAGTAATGAAGAGGACGAGTTTAGGAAGGTGAAATTGTGGAATGGTTGGCGGTTATTCCCAGTGCGTGAATGAACAGAGAGTTGGGGGAAATGTAATGAGGTTATTGGATAAAAGATGAAGTTTTAGAATAATTGAGAGAGGGGATGATCGAGTCATGTAGTGAATGAGAGGAGGGAATGACTGTGTGAGGGAATGAATGAGTCGGCGGATGATTGGGTGAAGAGAATGATGGGAGAAGAGGATGAATGTCTGAACCGAGGAGGCGATTGTATGAGAAATGTCATTGGATGAGGGAGCTTATTGTAAGAATGGGCTGAATCAAGACGGAGCATATTCTGAGAGAGAGCTGATTGAATAATGAGGTTGATTGACTGAGAGGTCTGATTGGGTGAGGAGTCTGATTTGGTGAGAGGGCTGATTTGGTGAGGGGGTTGATTCGAAGAGGAGTTTGCTTGGGAGAGGAGATTGATTGATTGAGGAAGCGATTAGATAAGGGAACGATTGGATACTGGAATAGTAATGAGTGAGACGGTGAGCTTAAGTAGGTCAAAGGGATGAAAATATTATAGTTTCTCTCAAGGGTTTCGTGACAGACTTGAAATTGAAGAAACAGAATTCCAGGACACACTCGTATTTTTCCCTTTTAACAACATTGTCAACTCTAAAAGTAATGCTTGGAAGTTTAAATATAAATGTTATAGTTCTTTATCGTGGTATTGGCTTCAAAAACGTTATAAAATCAACTAAACGTTCTGAAGAGTAAAATTAAGAGAACGATAGTGAGAGTGAGAGTACTAGACAGAGACACAGAGTTACAGAGATAGAGAGAGAGAGGGAGGGAGAGAGAGAGAAAGTGTGTGTGAGTGAGAGAAAGTGTGTGTGTGTGTGTGTGGTGTGAGAGAGAGAAAAAGGGAGAGAGAGTATGATAACCAAAACCTACAACAAAACAGAAAACTTCAAAACAACGTTCACACCATCAGTAGAAACATTGCGAGAGCAGGGCAAGAGAACAGAAAAGGGAAAGCAGGGCGGGAAACGGAGAGTGGGTGAGAGATGGGGATGGAGTGAAGAAGGGAGAGAGAAAACGGGTCGACCGATGCCAACACATGCCACCGGCCGGCAAAACACACACGAGGCTGCCGGTGGGCGAGCGGTCGTTGTTATCCGGAGTTAATCCGGCCGCGCCTGCCACGCTCCGCGGAGGCGGCTGACTGCCGGCCAGCAGCAACGCCGGAGCCCTGAACGGAGGGGGCAGCGAACATACAAGCGAGCGCAATCGGACGCATAGACAATTTTTCGTGATGAGAGACGCAATATTTTGTTGAAAATGGGTGGCGTCATACGGGTGTAATCAGTACACAGACGAGAGTGGGTTGTAATAACAACAGGTTTATTCACAATTTTGACCGTAGTCACAAATAACCAATGCACTGTATACAATTAACTAACTAAATAGACCCCACTGCTAGGAGAGATATTTACAACGGCTACCACACCGCAACATACTACCAAATGTTTCGCCGTGCGTAGTACCGCCTGCTCTGAGACCGACTACATGTCTCACTAGTCACGACAATAACTGCCGGCCCCTCGCGTCCACGTTCGCACCTCTCACGAACGACCTACGCAGCTGCGTCCAGGATCGCAAAGAAGGAAGAGCTATTGTTCTCACGGCCCTTAAATAGCCCTCGCGACGCTGCCGGCCGCCTCCATTCCCTCCGCCCTAACGTCCGCACAGCCCGTCGGAAAAAACCCGTGCGTCATAGCTTCTGCCTTTGTCTACGCATCCGGTGCACATCGTGCCACGTGCCCACGCTGTTTTTAGCGACACGACGCTACAGGAGGATGTACAAAATGTGCTTTCGCGTGTCGACGGTAGATGACCTTTTACATTTAATACCATCCTCTTTCTTCTACGAAGGAATTTCTATTTTATTTGTACGAACGTATTCAGTCTTTTTTGTGAGGTTCTACATTTGTTTTCAGTAGTTTTGTTAGACTAATATTAACGAATTATAAAACAATTAATTCAAGTAGTTAATTTTAAGCATATTTGGAAAGTATAAATATATGAATAAATTGTAGAAGCTATACAGAATAAATGTAAATGTAAAAATAAATTGAAATTTAAGTGAGTGAATATAAATATGGATGCATTGTTTCTAGGAAAAAATAGTATTATGTGTCGAGACGACAAAAGGAAAAGTAGAGCAGTAATGTAATGAAGAGAAGATGGTGGAATCGGAAGTAAAAAGAGAATTTGTCGAAATAAAATATTATATTATCGAATTATAAAGTAATTATATTATATATTAACGAATTATAAAGTAATGAATGCAAGTAGTTAACTTAAATAACTTATATTAGTTAATTTGAAAATAGTATTATGTGACGAGACGACAAAAGGAAAAGTAGAGCAGTAATGCCATGAAGAGAAGATGGTGGAATCGGAAGTAAAAAGAGAACTTGTCGAAATAAAATATTATATTATCGAATTATAAAGTAATTAATTCAAGTAGTAAAACGAGAATTTGTCGAAATAAAATATTATATTATCGAATTATAAAGTAATTATATTATATATTATCGAATTATAAAGTAATTAATGCAAGTAGTTAACTTAAATAACTTATATTAGTTAATTTAAAAATAGTATTATGTGACGAGACGACAAAAGGAAAAGTAGAGCAGTAATGTAATGAAGAGAAGATGGTGGAATCGGAAGTAAAAAGAGAACTTGTCGAAATAAAATAAAACGAGAATTGCAAATAGAAAGCGGGGGCGGCTTAAAGCAGAACTCAATGATGCACTGCCGCAAAGCCTGCCAGAGCGCTGCGGCGGGGGGTGGGGGGTGAGCGCGTCCTATGTACCCTCCGGATTATGATAATGACGATGCACAAGCTAACAGCAGCGCGCGGCTCCTACCACAAATTACGCCGCCGCTTCCTGTCGCGTGGGGGTTTTCCCTCGCGAGTTCGGCGCCAACTCCGCCCTCAATTCCAGCCTTTCGCCCCCACCACACCCCCTGCCCGCGCTAGCTTCCCTTTTAGAATCCCCGTCGCTGCCATATTCTCGCCGGCCTCGTCACCACACTCCCTAGTATTTCCTGCCATCCACGCTGCCATAAACCTTTATCGTGGATATTCCTGTCCCCATCGGTGTGAGTGGTGTCATGGTTAGCGTTCGCGCGTTCAAATCCGATCAAAGCTGTGAATTTTTCAAAGCGAAAAAAAACCTTCCTACGCTTAACTTCGGTGGAGATGTAAAGTCGGCGGTCCCATGTAGTTTTACTGCGCCATATTCTAACCGGTCCCGCCACTACACTCCCTAGTATTTCCTGCCATCCACGCTGCCATAAACCTTTATCGTGGATATTCCTGTCCCCATCGGTTTCGGTGGTGTAAAGGTTAGCGTTCGCAGGTTCAAATCCGATCGAAGCCGTGAAGATTTTAAAGCGAAAAAAAACTTCGTATGCCTTCCTTCTTAGGGGAAGTAAAGCCGACGGTCCCGTGTAGTTTTACTGCAAGAAAAAGACCCTCCAGTATAAAAGACTGGACTATTGGACTGTATAATTCTAAACAATATATATAACAAGTATTGTACCACAGCCTCCGGGTCAATGACCCCCATCTCGATCAGGTTTTTCACCCAGTTTCCCTGATCCATTGAGCAAATTCTGAGATGGCCCCTTGCTTTGCTTCTGGACATAAATGTAACTTCATTATCTGTGCACGTCTTCTAGAATTCAGTGGAAAAAATAGTGATTCAAATTATCGTTTCCATGTTGTCGCGACAGGGAGTATTATTCCTTGACGAAGGACATCATGGATAAGAGCACAAAATTTATTGCATATTTATCCTTGAAAATAGATTTTATTACATGGGAGCGGGTTTTTTCCTTCAAAATTCATGTAGTATATGACTTAGTGTAGGGATCACAACATTTTGAAAATGTGCACAGAATTCACTTCTCCCCATAGCACGTCATACACAGTTGTAACTGCTTTTTGATGTAAAATAAATCAATAAAATAGAAAAGAAGCTTCTGAACATAATTAAAATCTTCGTCACCCGAGTGATAAGTTCTTGCTCTGCTATATGGCAAAAGGAGCGTA
Organism: Teleogryllus occipitalis; assembly: GCA_011170035.1. Classification (NCBI taxonomy): domain Eukaryota; kingdom Metazoa; phylum Arthropoda; class Insecta; order Orthoptera; family Gryllidae; genus Teleogryllus; species Teleogryllus occipitalis. Next base: position 1,332 of record BLKR01003487.1, on the reverse strand, counting down.
GTCAGGTGGAAGAGGCGGCCTGATGGCCTGAGTGTCACGTAAAATAAGGCATCACTGAATTCAACTGCTATGAATCTTTGTTCTCGCTTGCGCAAGTTACCCCTTCTCTTCAAGGCCTCGCCCTCTTCTTCCCACACCGTCAACCGCCTCTCTATCGCAATAAACCGACATCGTTGCTTGCACTCCCCTGCCCTGCTAGTACTCCAGTCATCGCTGCAGCATTGCCCTGCTAGTACTCTCGTCATCGCTGCTGCATTGCCCTGCTAGTACTCTCGTCATCGCTGCAGCATTGCCCTGCTAGTACTCTCGTCATCGCTGCTGCATTGCCCTGCTAGTACTCTCGTCATCGCTGCTGCATTGCCCTGCTAGTACTCTCGTCATCGCTGCTGCATTGCCCTGCTAGTACTCTCGTCATCGCTGCTGCATTGCCCTGCTAGTACTCTCGTCATCGCTGCTGCATTGCCCTGCTAGTACTCTCGTCATCGCTGCTGCATTGCCCTGCTAGTACTCTCGTCATCGCTGCTGCATTGCCCTGCTAGTACTCTCGTCATCGCTGCTGCATTGCCCTGCTATTGCTCTCGTCATCGCTGCTGCATTGCCCTGCTAGTACTCTCGTCATCGCTGCTGCATTGCCCTGCTAGTACTCTCGTCATCGCTGCTGCATTGCCCTGCTAGTACTCTCGTCATCGATTCATCGCCCTATCCGCCATGTAAGGGTTACCGTTGCATGGACAACGTTGTCATTCTGACCTCTCTCACTATCCCCTTCGGACCACCTTTTTCTATCCCTTTTGTGGTTGTCCTCAGAGCTTCATGTCCCCAAGAAGTACCCTATTTTTTCGATACATCCCCACTGACTTTTGTTTCAATGAAATTAACAGACTGGAACATGAATACATACTTTTTGAATATAATTGTTATACATATTAATGCATAACTACTACTATTAATGGGGGCGAAAAGAAATAATTCGTAGTCCAGTCATGTCAGATCGTGTCCGTACGAGGAACTTACCCGGCTGTGAAGCCCGACGCTCCGAGTACGGGCAACTTGCCCTGCCTGCTCTTTTATTTCCCCTCCAAATCCAGAAAGCGGTGTACACGCGCAAGCAGAAGCGGTGCGAGGCGGAAATAACGACTTCATACGTTTGCCAGATTTGTTCTAACAAACAAAAGATTTATGTATTAAGTTTACATTCTTTACTACTTAACACTCATATTTATTTTGTTTTTAAATTCTACCTTGTTTGAATATTGTTGCCAAATCGCAAAAATATGTTTGAATGGCAAATGTTTTCCTTGTTTTCGTTTTATTAAGTCATTCAGTTATTTG